>JABMCL010001273.1:495000-502500 GCA_018857735.1 Alviniconcha marisindica | reverse complement strand
CCCCCCCCCCCCCCCCCCCCCCCCCCCCCCCGTAAACCAATGCTTGGAGTCTACAAGGCGGCATTGGACTCACTAACCAACAACGCACTAACCGACTAATCGACTGTGCGTGTTTGTTTGTTTTTTGTTTGTTTTTCTTCTTCTTCTTTTCTTCCCCCCTCTTCTCTATTCACTTCTCTCTCTCTCTCTCTCTCTCTCTCTCTCTCTCTCTCTCTCTCTCTCTCTCTCTCTCTCTCACCACACACACACACACACACACACACACACACACACACACACACACACACACACACACACACACACACACACACACACACACACACTCACTCACACACACACACACTCACACACATACACACACGTACATGCATGCATGCATACATACATAATAATTGAATCAGACACAAAAACGTTCAAAGGAAGGTTTACTTATTTTGACACGGACACACAGTATGCAAATCTTCGGGGGAATCCCCTTCGTCAAGCCACAAAAAGACTCTTAAACAACAGATAAACGGTTAAAAACGATGAAAAATGAGAGAGAGAGAGAGAGAGAGAGAGAGAGAGAGAGAGAGAGAGAGAGAGAGAGAGAGAGAGAGAGAGAGAGAGAGAGAGACAGACAGACAGACAGACAGACAGACAGACAGACAGACAGACAGACAGACAGACAGACAGACAGACAGACATCAATTTGTTTTTGTTTTTGTCGTTTGTTCAGTGCTTGGAACATTGTTGGCAAGTACGTTTTTTGTTTCTCTCATTTTTCATCGTTTTTAACCGTTTATCTGTTGTTTAAGTGTCGTTTTGTGGCTTAACAACTGGATTTCTCCGAAAATTTGTATACTGTGTGTCCGTGTCACTTGTGTATGTTTGGATCTTGTTTAGAACGCTTGCAGTCATTGATTATTACTATTACATAAAACAGTTTTTTTAATTTTATTTCTTTTTTATTGGTCTCTGCTCTCTCTCTCTCTCTCTCTCTCTCTCTCTCTCTCTCTCTCTCTCTCTCTCTCTCCTCTCTCTCCTCCCCCCCCTTACCGTTCTTTATAAGTATTGCCTGCTTCTGTATTCTCTCTCTCTCTCTGATCTATAAACTAATTTATTTTTACAGCTGTAGTCATACAGTGGGTATCAGTTGGGGATAATGGGGTAAGGGGCCGGGTGGGAGGAAGGGAGGAGGCGATGATACACGGGTCTAATTCGGAATGCAGAAGGTGGTCGAACAACAACACGCTCGACAGACTGTTGTGCATGTATGGACAATGATGAACACCCGTCACGATATGTCACGCGGAAAGGCAGGCTGCTATAATTATGATAAATACTTGTCCAGCGCCTCACCTCCAGATGAGCATTAAGCTCTTCACAATGGCGGCTATAGCACTCTTCTTCTTCCCAGCAGGTCCACTGCGCTCTGGTCGTATGCAGGTCTGAATGAGTGACATGTATAATAAGCTTGACACAGCGCTGTATACGTTCTTACATGGCTGGTGCCACGTCAAACTGCTGCCGTCTTGGCACACGTTCTGTGCACACCATGCAACCATGCACCGGTTTACGGAGTCACTTTATTCAAAGTGACAAACGCTGAAAGGTGTGTAAAAGACGCGCATTTTAATTTGTCCAGACAGGTGAGCCGGTCCCTGTTTAACTGAAATGGAATAAAAGCGTTATACGTGGATGTTATATCACTGTAAGTTCAAGAGGTCCGTATTGAGATCCAAGCACACAAAACGTTGGAAAACAACAATAACAACAACAACAACAACAAACTATCAGAAAACCAACCACGCTGATTTTAATTCAACAAACCAAAGCAACGCATACTTTCAATGCAAGCACCTTTTTCAAGCGGACAAACAAGAAGGTAATAAATTAACAAAGGATGAAATGGAAGAAATCTGACACCATGGCTTGCGTGTGTAGATGTTGATCGCAGAGGTCCGTCTTGACTGATTACAGATTGCATCATTTGTGTGTAAGTCTTCTTAAATCACCCCACCCCACCCCCACCCCACCCCCACCCCCATGCCACCCCTACCCTCCCTGACAAGCAAACAGAATATTAGTCTGGGTGCGCACTTGGACTATCCAACCAGGAAGGATAAAGAAGAGGAAGAGGGAGTTTCCAGTACGTTCTGCGTGGGTGCACCCTTAGAACGTCCAACCAGGAGAGACAAGGAAGACAAAGACGGATTTTCCGTCAAAACCCCCGTGTGTGCACCTTTAGAATGTCCAACCAGGAGAGACAAGGAAGACAAAGACGGATTTTCCGTCAAAACCCCCGTGTGTGCACCCTTAGAACGTCCAACCAGGAGAGACAAGGAAGATAAAGACGGATTTTCCGTCAAAACCCCCGTGTGTGCATACTTAGTATTTCCATCCAAGAAGGACAAAAAAGAGGAAGACAGTTTTTCCATTACGTTTTGCGTGGGTTCACACTTAGAACGTCCAACCAAGAATGTCCAACCAGGAAGGACAAGGAAGATAAAGATGGATTGTCCATCAAAATCCCCGTGTGTGCACACTTAGAATGTCCAACCAGGAAGGACAAGGAAGATAAAGTCGGATTGTCCAGCAAAATCCCTGGAAGGACAAGACAATAAAGACGGATTGTCCATCAAAATCCCCGTGTGTGCACCCTTAGAATGTCCGACCGGGAAGGACAAGACAAGAAAGACGGATTGTCCATCAAAATCCCTGTGTGTGCACACTTAGAATGTCCGACCAGGAAGGACAAGGAAGATAAAGACGGATTATCCATCAAAATCCCCGTGTGTGCACCCTTAGAATGTCCAACCAGGAAGGGCAAGACAGAAAGACGGATTGTCCATCAGGTTCGCGAGGGTGCACACTTACAATGTCCAACCAGGAAGGACGGAATAGAGAAGGGCGGATTTTCCATCAAGTTCGGCGAGGATGCACACTTAGGGCTGTTGGTAGAGCGTCAGATTGAAGAGCCAGGCGCAATACTGACTCGGGTTCGAGTCTCAGGTGCGGCAAGAGATTTTTCTCCCAGACTCAGCTTTCAGTGCAGACTCTTTTACGGTGTCAACATGTGTCCGCACAGCCCCCGTGTGTAATCATGCATCAACATGTGTCCGCACAGCCCTCGTGTGTAAGCATGCATCAACATGTGTCCGCACAGCCCCCGTGTGTAATCATGCATCAACATGTGTCCGCACAGCCCTCGTGTGTAAGCATGCATCAATATGTGTCCGCACAGCCCTCGTGTGTAAGCATGCATCAACATGTGTCCGCACAGCCCTCGTGTGTAAGCATGCATCAACATGTGTCCGCAAAGCCCTCGTGTGTAAGCATGCATCAACATGTGTCTGCACAGCCCTCGTGTGTAAGCATGCATCAACATGTGTCCGCACAGCCCTCGTGTGTCAGCATGCATCAACATGTGTCTGCACAGCCCTCGTGTGTAAGCATGCATCAACATGTGTCTGCACAGCCCTCGTGTGTAAGCATGCATCAACATGTGTCCGCACAGCCCTCGTGTGTAAGCATGCATCAACATGTGTGCGCACGTTCAAAAAACAAACAAAACCCCGGCATCCATACAATTGCTTGGACTCGAAAACACTGCACACACCGATAGAAATGGGTAGCGCTGCTCTTGCAGCAGCTTTGCCTTTCCCGGGTAAAGCGACCCGAGTTTCTGGCAAGGGGCAATGGGTACTAGAATGTCCACCCAGAGCGGAAAAGGAAGAGAAAGACGGACTTTCCATCAGGTTGTGTGTGTGATTTGTGTGCGTCACCTGTTTTAACATAACACCTGTTGGGCATGCAATCTGTTTGAACTATTATTTGAATATACTGCACAAACTTTCGGTAATGTGCTTCTTCTCTCTCCGTTTGAATGAACCGGATACTTTTATTTTATTTTATTTGTATTACTTTTATTCTCCATATTACTGTTTTGCGCATACAAATTTGTAATCATGCTAGCTTAATGTGGCAGAACGTAACTTCTGCAGAATTATTATGAACCTGTTCCTGCTGTAAAAGGTCAGAATACATGCTTTATGCTTTTTGTTCATCAGTCCTCTCGGTCACTATGTGTTGTTGAAATAAAAAATAGATTTATTCCAGAGCATCACATTTTGTAAAGCGCGCACACTCCTTTAAACACCATGTGCTCTCGCTTGTCGAAATCACTAGGCTGTCTTCCTCTTTAGGCCCCCCCCCCCCCCCCCCCCCCTTCCCCTCTCTCTCTCTCTCTCTGCGCGCGCGCGCGTGTGTTTGTGTTTGTGTGTGTGTGTGTGTGTGTGTGTGTGTGTGTGTGTGCGCGCGCGCGCGTGTGTGCGTGTGTGTGTGTGTGCGCGCGCGTGTGTGTGTGTGTGTGTGTGTGTGTGTTGTGTGTGCTTCGTGCGTCATGCATATGTGCGTTTGGGTGCATGCGAGCGTCCGTGTGTAGGAAGTGTGCGTGCGTGTGTGAGTGAAGTGTACACACGTTGAGGAGACCTGACTGCCAACTTACCGACCGACGGCAAAGAGAAACCAGAAGACGAGAAAGAGCAGCGTGACCGCACCAGCCACCCTCCACTCTGGCAGAACGCTCAGCTCCGCCTCCTCCATCCGCCACGCCTTCCTCAGCCCACCGTTTTCGCGGGACTCGAACCCCAGGTCCCTCGCCAGCGCGCACACCTCCGCTCGCGCCGCGGCGTCATCGCCGGCCACCGCCACCACCCTCGCCCCGCCCGCCGTGACGTCGTTCTCCATGACGTAGGCGGAGACGGAGTTGAAGGCTTTGACGACGGCGGCTTCAGGCACGAGGCTTTGGAGAAGGTCAGCGTTGGACCCGCTTTCGTCCCGCACCGCTCCCTTGGGCCCTCGTCGGCAGCTGCCGTCGGTTCGGTTGGAGACGTCCACCAGGATCTTGCCCGCGCACAGTGACCCGAGCCCCGACCCTGAGCCTGTCGGGTCCCGCTCGAAGACGCTTCGGAAATGCTCGGCGTGGAGCGCCACGACGATGATGTCATTGCCCGTGACGCAGTCTTCCAATGACGTCACCCTGATGACGTCTCCCCAGGCCGATTCCGGCGAGTCCCGGCGAGTCACGAGGCGCTGCTGTTGCAGGCGTTCGTGCCGCTCCTGCGGATGTCGGCTGCCCAAGGTGACGGAGTAGCCGGCGGTCAGCAGGCGACGAGCGAAAGCAAAGGCGTACTGACCAGTGCCCAGCACCCCCACACGCTTGGGGTTGGGTTTGGGGTTGGGGTTGAGGATGAGGCTGGGGTTAGGGTTAGGGTTGGGGTTGGGGGCTGTGGCCGAAGTTGTTGTGGTCGCTGATTTGTCGTCCAGCATCTTCTTCGGCTGGGTAAGTGGCACCATGTGTATGTGTGTCTGGTCTTCCGTTGTGTTGGTGCTGGTGGTGTTGTTGGTGTTGTTGGTGTTGGTGGTCATGTCTCTAGCCTTTGTAGTCTCAGTGCTCTTGTCGATATTTCTGGTGTCGCTTTAACAAGTAGGCCTACTGCTGGGAGAGGGGGTGAAAAGAGGAAGGGTGGGGTGGGGGGGGGGAGGGAGAAAGAGAAAAATCAATGTAACGGGAACAACTGTAGCAAAAACAAACGAAAATATAGCAACAATGCACACTGAAAAGTCTTCTGTCTGTCTGTCTGTCTGTCTGTCTGTCTGTCTGTCTGTCTGTCTGTCTGTCTGTCTGTCTCTCTCTCTCTCTCTCTCTCTCTCTCTCTCTCCTTTTTTTGGTCTTTTCTCTGTTTTTTTACATCTCCTTTTTTATTTTTTTTTTTCCCTTCCCCCTCCCCCCCCCCCCACCAAATCTTTTTTCATCATTACTCCGGTAGTCAAGTTTTTTATTT
Organism: Alviniconcha marisindica; assembly: GCA_018857735.1. NCBI lineage: Eukaryota > Metazoa > Mollusca > Gastropoda > Provannidae > Alviniconcha > Alviniconcha marisindica. The sequence goes on along the minus strand of JABMCL010001273.1, from coordinate 496,672 downwards.
GTTTTATGTGAGCCAGGGGTGTGTTTAAAGGGGGCAGATTGTAAAATAGGCAACTGCCTAAATCTTAATCCTTAGAAATAAAGTTCTGAGTTCCTTTCTCTCTCTCTCTCTCTCTCTCTCTCTTTCTGCCTATAATTTGATATCTATTCATCAGTAGTTTAGCAAGGACTAGTTGTTAGACAGGTTTTTGACTGAACCTAAACTACAATCCTTATAAAATAAAGTTTTCGAGTTCGAGTTCTCAAGCAAACAAAAGACCTGGAATAAAGATGGTAACTGAATTAGCTGCTAACAATTGAAAACAGCTGAATGAAAAGTTACAAAACTACGCAGATTATTTATTTACAAGTTGTTTTGTTATAGTTATTGTGTTGTTGTTGTTTTGTTTAGTTTTTGTTGTTGTTGTTGTTGCGGCCTTTTGTTTTCTGCCTTGGAAATAGCCTTTTACACAACATCAGTGACAAACAGAGCAGCACAATTCACAGTCAGCGTGGAATTTGGCCATAAGTAGATTTTGACAAGTTCGGAAGAAAAAAACTTATTATTATTATTATTGTTGTTGTTGCTGCTGCTGGCTGCTGCTGCTGTTGTTGTTGCTACTGGATTACTGGTGCAATCTGGCGTAGAAGTCGATTTTGATAAGATCAATAAACAAGGGAGTTACTGAATTAGCGATTTCGACTAGTTTCAAAACAAAACTTCTGTTTATTATTATTAGTAGTAGTAGTAGTAGTAGTAGTAGTAGTAGTAGTAGTAGTAGTAGTAGTAATTAATGAATTAATTTAATTTATTTGTGAGGATTACTGTTGAAATTTGGCGTATAAGTCGATTTGACAAGTTTGAAAACAAAACTTCTGTTCATTATCATTATTGTTATTGGGTTACTGTTCGATTTTCGCGTACAAGTCAATTTTAACAAGTTTTAAAACAAAACTTCTGTGCTTATTATTATTATTATCCTTGTTTTAGGTATCGGTATATTTGGGGTCACTTGCAATGTTGATAACATAAAATATACTTTTAAAAAAAAATCAAAAATCATAGTAATAAAAGAGAAATACACGTTTTTTTGGTTTGGTTTTTTTGTGGGTTTTTTTTTCTTTCTTTTTTCTGCAGCCTTCTTTCATCAACGCTTCGCGGTGTTTCTTCAACTTATACTCAGTCGCGCGCGACAACACACACACACACACACACACACACACACACACACCACAACACACACATACACACACACACACGCCCTCACTCACACCACACACACACCACACACACACACACACACTCACCCCCCCCCCCCCCCCCACACACACACACATTAGAGCGGTCAGGAAACTTACGATGCCAGCCGTCGTCAACTTCAAGACCTCCGGACCTTCAAGTAAGCAGGCCTCCAGCGGCAGCGGTGCAGACTACAGTCTCACAATCTCAGCACACACACAGTCACTTCTCTGAGGCCAGCGCGTGCTGGTGCCAGTTATCTGCAAACCTGTCGGACCTGCCGCCTCCCTTTGCCGCCTCCCTGCGTGTTAAATATCTCCACAACAACGTTTCACCCACCGTCTCACTTCGCTAGATCTCCAAGTCGCTCGCAGATCGGCTCATCACTGAAACACTGCTGACGGTCTTCTGCTTTTAAGGAAGATCCCGTCCGTTTTAAAGGTACCTTCACCCA
>JABMCL010001273.1:475000-490000 GCA_018857735.1 Alviniconcha marisindica | reverse complement strand
ATTGCAAAATAACATGTGAGTTTACGTCAGTTCCGAGACCTGATGAAATAGCGAAACTAAATAAGAAAAAGAATCACGCTCGACCCTCCAATCAAATACGACAGGTGTGGCGGGTACCCCCCCCCCCCCCCCCCCCAAAAACCTGTAGCGGGGGACAGCTACCCGTTAGGCAACAGCTCTCTGGAGAGAAGCTGTGTGAACACGGAAGTGGAGCCAAGCTCTCCGTCCCCAATAAGCCATACGGTTTCTGTCGACGTAGTTCAGCGTCACTGAATGGCCAAGGAGAGGCTAAGGTAAGCGACGGGGTGTCCCGGCTGGCACCAGTCAAAAATGGCCATAGATCCTGCGGTGAAAACCGCTGCCCCTGATTTTGTTCAACACACAGAGAGGCGTTCTTGTGTTCAGAGTAGGTGTAAGTAAGTAAACATGGTGTTTAACGTCCGCAGAAACCATGAGGCTTATTAGGGACAAAGAGAATGGGGGAAGGGGATATGGAGGTGGGGGAAGAGGGAGATTATATACCTATCGCTACACTGTCACCACCGGAATGACTTCTGCATTGAGATGGGCAGCGATGAGAGTAATTTTAATGTTTCGTTAACTGTGAGGGACAAAGTCACAAGACAGTGTCCACAGACTACACATTTTGAAGAGAAAGGAGAGCCGAAGCGAGTTCAAACCGAGGTCCCTCAGCTTACCAGCCTAACGCCTTACCGCTGGGCCAAATCGGCTCACAAGGTGTCGGTAAAGTTCGGAGTGCGATATATATGTCTAGCTTTCTGCGTCAACAAACAAGGGAGTTAATTCACGCTCAAAGGACGTCACACAAACACAGCAACAAAGACCCGAGTCCTTACGGTAACTCTCGCATGGCATGCGGGTAAACACAAGGTACAGAAACTCCACCAGAAGTACATCCTCTCTTGATTTACCTCTGGTGGAGTTTATGTACTTTACATTTACTTGCATGCCAAGTGAGAGTTACCACAGGTGACTCAGGTCTCTGTTGTTGCGTTGTTGTGTGACAATGGACTCCCATCTTTATTGATTTTGCATAGGCCCTCTGCGCCTTGTTGTGTTCCAGACGGCCCTCTGCGCCTTGTTGTGTTCCAGATGGCTCTCTGAGCCTTGTTGTGTTCCAGACGGCTCTCTGAGCCTTGTTGTGTTCCAGATGGCTCTCTGAGCCTTGTTGTGTTCCAGACGGCTCTCTGAGCCTTGTTGTGTTCCAGATGGCTCTCTGAGCCTTGTTGTGTTCCAGACGGCTCTCTGAGCCTTGTTGTGTTCCAGATGGCTCTCTGAGCCTTGTTGTGTTCCAGAGCTCTCGAGCTGTTCTGTTTCAGACGGCCTCTGAGCCTTGTTGTGTTCCAGATGGCTCTCTGAGCCTTGTTGTGTTCCAGATGGCCCTCTGAGCCTTGTTGTGTTCCAGACGGCCTCTGGCCTTGTTTGTTCCAGATGGCTCTCTGCGCCTTGTTGTGTTCCAGATGGCTCTCTGAGCCTTGTTGTGTTCCAGATAGCTCTCTGAGGTCTGTGTGACTGTCTGGAACATGGCGTCTCAGGGGTCACCACCAGAAAATGGTCCCTCCAGAAAAGCTGCTAAATAAGTACAGATTTGGGAACAGACACACACACCAAAAACTGGTCCTTTGAGAAATTCTGCCAAACAAGTACAGATTTTGGAACACACACACACACACACACCAGAAAATGGTCCTTTGTGAAAGTCTGCCAAACAAGTACAGATTAAAATGTTCCTTTGGGAAAATCTGCCAAACAAGTACAGATTTTGGAACACACACACACGCATGTGCGCATGCATAAACACAGACAGACAGACAGACAGACACACACACACATGCACATGCAAGGACATGAACTCTCTCTCTCTCACACACACACACACACACACACAGAGAACGTAATGTCTTTTTTCGTTGTTGCTTCTTTCTTTTTATCCTTACCAAAACGCCACAGGTCTGTTGTAATAAAAACATTCATAACATTGACACTGCTATCCTCTGAAATAATTTCACATTTGGTTACTTAAGTAGCAAAACTGACTCAACTGACTTGCAGTAAAAGTTATAAAAATCTGAGTACATGAGCGGATAAATTAGTGTATAACAAATAAATAAGCATCTTCCACATGCAATATGCTACACAACACATCTTAAGCATTGGGACCATCATCTGTTGAAAATATACCTTCCTTCTGTCATTCTTCTTACCAGACTTAACATTAGCATTCTTGTCATTAGACGTAACCTGTTTCTCTTGCACAGCATGCTTACAAAACACAAATGCTTCCGCAAAGAAATTCTATGTAAAAAAAGATTTTTTAAAATGAGATGCATTCACATGGCTCAAAAATACATGGGATGCTTGAGCATTTGCAATTCAAACACAAAAACAAGCAAAAGGGATTCTGAGGCACATAAACACTCATATATATTTATTATTGTATCAACAACCGGGCATTTGTATTGTTGTCTAAAATGACGGAAAAAAACTATCACAACAAGTCGAAAAGCTATTAAAATAAAAATAAATCAAACCCTTCGGACATAATCAAATAAAATGTGTATGACATGATCACCAAATCAGCTAACTGCATGAATACACACACAAAAAGTGCCCACAACGCATGATAAAGTTCTGAGTGTTTTGGACCTGACTTGCATCTTTGCTTTCGGTATCCCCTTTAAAAACAGCTGAAATCATAATGTACATCTATATTGAAGACATCTGTGTATATATATTTACCAGTCTGTGGGTATCCTGTCAGTGTGTAGGCAAGTGTGTGATTTCACTTCAGCTGTACTCATCACCTCAAAAAAGAAGCAACTGCTAACAGCTACATTGCAATCAACAGCAAAATATACCACAAAACAAGTAGTACTGGATGAATTCTGATCAGACAAAGTAGTACTGGATGAATTCTGATCAGACACACACAAAAGTGGAAGTACACAACATTGTTGCTGAATTTAGTCTGAAAACTAATACACCATTATGAAGTCTTCTAAAACACAACAGAAGTATGATTTGCAAAATTAAATCAGCTGCGTGCAACTCACAAACACATGCATAAAATAACAAAAACAGTTCAAGCGTACATGGATAGCAAAGACCAGTAGCAAAAATGGTTAACTCTTTGCTGCCAAGCAGACATGGCCAAATCACTCGTTCTCTCACACACACCTCACAAACCCAAGAGGCAGCTCGTGGCACGGCCAATACTCCACTTGGTCAGACACACTGCCTAAAGCCTCTCTCCGACTGCCTGTAATGACTCTGACGTCAACAGGATGATTGGATGATCATGTTGCAATTAGCCAATCAGCATGCGCAAACAAGACACTCTTTTGACCTTCTGACCACTATTGCTATCCAACAGTTCAGAATCCTATGCTTTCTGACCGTACATGAGAGAGAGAGAGAGAGAGAGAGAGAGAGGAGAGAGAGAGAGAGAGAGAGAGAGAGAGAGAGAGAGAGAAAAACAACAACATTCTAGTAAATATTTCAAACACTTTTGTCCGACTTAACATCAGTGGGTGGAGATTTCTCTCTCCTGGAGAGACAGTCGTTCTCACCCTGGGGAGAAGACTTCTCTCCCCTGGGGACACAGTCGTTCTCAACAAGCTCATCTGGTCATCCAGGTGACACTAGTCATACTGGGCTGAAAAACTGACATACACACAATTCCTGAAGTAAACAGCATCCACTACATTGCCATGGTTAGTTTTGGGGAAAGGGGTCAAGGTCAGACAAGAAAGCACAGCACAACATTTGGGTAACGGCTTATACATTACCATCCTATACAGCTCGGCAGTGATGTCATAATTAGTCACTGAAAAATGTTGCCACAGAAAGAAGGAGAAGAAAAACAACAACAAAACCCACCTTATCATCAACAGCAAGTCATTATTAGTAGACTTGTAACAAATACTGCTTTCGCAGTGTTGCCACTGAAAGACACCCCCCCCCCCCCCCCCCCAACACACACACACAAAACCCACCTCATCGTTCACAGCAGGTCATTATTAATATAACAACAACAACACACTCAGACAATTTCCTGGGCACTGCCAGTGATGAAATTTAACTTGAAATATTTAACTTCATCTTGAGAAAATCAACCTGAACTTTTGGCTTTTCTTTTTTTAATAACAACCTCAGCATGTGAAGTTGTGCCAGCATGAGGAGGCTGAGTGCATCAACTACGCTGCTCCCAGCCACCCTGGCACTGACGATCAGCGCACAGTCTTCTTCTTTCTTGTAAGTTGTCCCATGACAAAAACAGCTGTATTTCATTTTCAATCAGAGAAATGCTATAAACCCGTCATGCTTCATTAAAAAACAAAAAAACAAAAAAACATCTTAAGTTGAGTACTGCTATTTAACTATTAGCTCTCTCACACACCCACACACACACCCATACACACACACACAATCATACACACACACATCCCCCACCCCCCCACCCCCACCCCACCCCCCCCACACACACATACATTCAACTGACTACTGTGAAGAGTCAGCTCTCAGAATGGATATATAATATGCAGAACAACAGAAATGTCAACCACAACAACAACAACAACAAGTCTCTTAAAACACAAGAGTATTTGTACCGACAACAAAGATTTCCAGCTGGTGAATTGTCTGTCATGTTACAGTACTCAACAAGAGCTGACGTCTACAAACTAGATGGCAAACTTTGATTGGGACTCCACTCTCCGTTCCTTGACTAACTCAGTTTGGACCTCAAGGCGGCAGACGGCACACTCACATAGGGGAAAAAACCAAACAGGAACTGCAAAAAGACAAGATAATTATGTTACCAAAATAAAAAATACGTTACCTTGATCAAACGGAAACTGGGAATAAAAAGACTTTTTTGTTTGTTGTTTTTTACTTTGAAACAGCTTTATTCTTGAAATTAGGTCACGGTCTCCAAAATGAGTTTGGGTGGACATTCAGAACACTCACCTGAACGCTTAACCCAATCAGAACATTTATAACCAATTTCCTCACAGGCTAAAAGCACAGCAACAGAACAAGAGACCAGCTGATTCCAAACAAAATCTTCAAAGCTTGCAACGGCACAAGGCCACTGATGACAACAGATACCAGCTGCAATCAAATGAGGCAAATTACAACCATCTGACTGCTTAATCACACCCAAATCACCTTACATTCCACTCGTCATGGCAGTGCCACCTGGTGGTCAGGTGTGACATGATACAGGGTGGAAAGCTTGTGAGGAAGAGGCAGGGCTTAGAGCTCAGTGCAGAAACCCTCCAGACACAGACCACCACCACACAAAGTTTGAAAGAATGTCAGAGAAACACAAACTTTGTTGTTTCTTCTACAGTCTACGACTTGTTTTCTCTCAAATAAATGCAAAAGTGATGAAAAACAGGTTGTAGGCAACAACAAAAAACCAATGATTTCTTTTGAAAAACTAGAACCCAATTGTACATTCCCATGCTGATGTGATGTTGAATTCAGTTGAATTAGTGAATGTGTTGTCCAAACTAAGAATATAAATAAAAAAGTGGAACTTGACACGCTACACAACCTACCACCACACACAGTCTCAATATAATCACTCCTGTTTTTAGTCCACTTGTGACCATCATTCCAAAAGTAGTTATTGTCAGTGCAGTATGTGCACAAGCTCTACGTTTGTTTTATCATACACTGCCTCACGGTCTCCGCCAAAGGAGCCCAGCGCTGACCGTCAGTTAATGACGTTTTTCACCAGAGTTCTTACCTTGACCTCAGGAGACATCTTCAGGATGGTGTACCTCATATGGGACCTGCAACATCATGAGCCATTTTGTTCATTTTGCTTCACAGTTCTCTCCATTACATTCAAAATTCCCCAATTTTCAACACCATTTTTTCTTCTTCTCAAAATTCAGACCAAATTCAAAACATGTAGAAATTACCACCACCTATTCAACTTTAATTCCTGCCATGCGGTGGTAGTGTCAGTTCAGATACCAAATTACTGCCATTTCACATTAGCCTTGATGTAACCCTCTGTGGGTGACTGCCCATCCTCAATCCATCTGATACTGACACAAAGAGTGGACACAGGCAGGCAACAGAAAATACACAAAGAGTAGACACAGGCAGGCAACAGAAAATACACAAAGAGTGGACACAGGCAGGCAACAGAAAATACACAAAGAGTAGACACAGGCAGGCAACAGAAATACACAAAGAGTGGACACAGGCAGGCAACAGAAATACACAAAGAGTGGACACAGGCAGGCAACAGAAAATACACAAAGAGTGGACACAGGCAGGCAACAGAAAATACACAAAGAGTGGACACAGGCAGGCAACAGAAAATACACAAAGAGTGGACACAGGCAGGCAACAGAAAATACACAAAGAGTGGACACAGGCAGGCAACAGAAAATACACAAAGAGTGGACACAGGCAGGCAACAGAAAATACACAAAGAGTGGACACAGGCAGGCAACAGAAAATACACAAAGAGTGGACACAGGCAGGCAACAGAAAATACACAAAGAGTGGACACAGGCAGGCAACAGAAAATACACAAAGAGTGGACACAGGCAGGCAACAGAAAATACACAAAGAGTGGACACAGGCAGGCAACAGAAAATACACAAAGAGTGGACACAGGCAGGCAACAGAAAATACACAAAGAGTGGACACAGGCAGGCAACAGAAAATACACAAAGAGTGGACACAGGCAGGCAACAGAAAATACACAAAGAGTAGACACAGGCAGGCAACAGAAAATACACAAAGAGTGGACACAGGCAGGCAACAGAAAATACACAAAGAGTAGACACAGGCAGGCAACAGAAAATACACAAAGAGTAGACACGTGCAGGCAACAGAAAATACACAAAGAGTAGAGAGTAGACACAAGCAGGCAACAGAAAATACACAAAGAGTAGACACAGGCAGGCAACAGAAATACACAAAGAGTAGACACAGGCAGGCAACAGAAAATACACAAAGAGTAGACACGGGTAGGCAACAGAAATACACAAAGGGTAGACACAGGCAGGCAACAGAAAATACACAAAGAGTAGACACGGAGGCAACAGAAATACACAAAGGTGACAGGAGGCAACAGAAAATACACAAAGAGTAGACACAGGCAGGCAACAGAAAATACACAAAGAGTAGAACGGGCAAAGAATAAGAGTAGACACAAGCAGGCAACAGAAAATACACAAAGAGTAGACACAGGCAGGCAACAGAAATACACAAAGAGTAGACACAGGCAGGCAACAGAAAATACACAAAGAGTAGACACAGGGTAGGCAACAGAAATACACAAAGGGTAGACACAGGCAGGCAACAGAAAATACACAAAGAGTAGACACGTGCAGGCAACAGAAAATACACAAAGAGTAGACATGGATAGGCAACAGAAAATACACAAAGAGTAGACACTGGCAGGCAACAGAAAATATACAGAGTGGACACTGGCAGGCAACAGAAAATATACAAAGAGTGGACACCGGCAGGCAACAGAAAATATACAAAGAGTGGACACTGGCAGGCAACAGAAAATACACAAAGAGTAGACACAGGCAGGCAACAGAAAACACACAAAGAACATAGACACAGGCAGGCAACAGAAAATACTCACACAAAGTGTAGACACAGACAGGCAACAGAAAATACTTATACAAAGAGTAGACACAGGTAGGCAACAGAAAATACTTGCACAAAGAATAGACACAGGTAGGCAACAGAAAATACTCACATAAAAAGCACACAGGTAGGCAACAGAAAATACATAAAGAGTAGACACAGGTAGGCAACAGAAAATATCTACACAAAGAATAGACTCAGGTAGGCAACAGAAAATACTCACACAAAGAGTAGACACAGGCAGGCAACAGAAAATACTTACACACAGAGTAGACACAGGCAGGCAACAGAAAATACTTGCACAGAGAGTAGACACAGGTAGGCAACAGAAAATGCTCACATAAAAAGAACACAGGTAGGCAACAGAAAGACATAAAGAGTAGACACAGGTAGGCAACAGAAAATATCTACACAAAGAATAGACTCAGGTAGGCAACAGAAAATACTTACACAAAGAGTAGACACTGGTAGGCAACAGCAAATGCTCACACAAAGAGTAGACACAGGTAGGTAAGAAAAAGTATTCACAGGTAGGCAACAGAAAATACTTGCACAAAGGGTAGACACAGGTAAGCAACAGAAATTACTTACACAAAGAGTAGACACAGGTAGGTACCGGATCCAGCCAATAAGTGCCACCAGGCGTGACATTCAAACAAAGGCGTGGCTGCTGTGTGGATCTTGTCACGTCTCAGTGTTCTGCAGACACAATACAGAAGCCTGCTGTCATTCCACTGGTGTCATGAAATAAAAAGTATAAATTGGGAAAGAAGCCTTTCTTTGCTGCACACACTGTACGGACTTTGTCATCAGCTCCTTGATGTCAAAACATTTTTTTAAAGATAAAAACAAAGAATAAATCTCCAGTTTGACAAACATTTTAAATTGTATTATGAAAGAAGCCATTCTTTGCTGCCCCCCCAGCATGAATTAGAGAAATCAAAACACATCAAATCAACACAGAAAATTGATGCTAGTCTTTAAGAAACTACCATACATCTATAGCCTTCCCAAAACCAGCTTTATGAAATAGGTTAGGCAGAAGAGATCCACTAAACTTAAAATTAAGGATTTTGTTTTGAAATACCCACCCAACTGTATACTGAATTTAGAAGAAGAAGAAAATCAGAAATCAACTCGTCTTCTACCTACTGGAGGAAATGTTTCGTGAAGACTATACCATTCCTATTTGGTCAATATACCATTCCTATTTGGTCAATATACCATTCCTATTTGGTCAATCACTTGACAAAAGCCTAGGCTGCCAGACAGGGTCACCAAACCCAAACAGACCACAACGACCAATATACCGAGCTGTCAACGAGTGGCCCCACTTAGCAACCCACTCACCCGCTGCAACCCACTCACCCGCTGCAACCCACTCACCCGCTGCAACCCACCAAGGGAGCCACTGACCTCAGGTTCTGACAGTAGATGTTGTCGATGTTCCAGAGGGTAAAACCAGACATGTAGGTCAGGAACGAAGCTGCGTACAGTATCATGCCTGTCTTGTCCCGGTATTTCCTGTCACCATGGAAACAACCTGGGTGTCAGCGTGCACAGGTACACTGACAAAGCGTGCAAGAGCAAATTTCCCCATCATGCAGAGCACATTTTCCCATCATGCATCTTATGTTGTCATGGTAACAATTACACAAGTTGCACGGGTCAAAAAGAATAAGGTACGTGCGTGACACACTTCCTGTTCTATATTGATCTAATGTCGCAATAGAAAAACAGTCACACAGGCTAGAGGTTGGCCAAGAATAACCAGGTGTATAGAACCATCCTCTTTCATGGTTCAATGTTACCATGGAAACACACAATCACACAGGCTACAGGTCAGTCAAGAATGACCAGGTGCATAGCACCTACCCCCCTATTCAATGTCACCATGGAAACACCAAAGACATTCATGAATGTTAGTCAAGAATGACAATTGCTGCATCCCACGCTACAATTACATTTCAGCGTCATTTCCTGGTACCTCTGTGCTTATGAACCGACAGCCCAACATGCTATCTGAGATGCGTCTCCAGTGATTTGCTTTGAATCGTCTTTTCTCCTTGTGACAGTTGGGGGAAGTTATTCACCACAAGCCAGTTTCCAATTAATGACAGACCTAACTGATCGAACTGTTCACTTATTGGTGGCCCAATGGCCTTGTCCATCATTCATCAAAGAACTGAAAACAATCTGTGAGGGCCAAAGTCAGCTGCGTGGAAACTGGACCCAGTCAACGAGATCTCCAGGCCTTGGCACAAGGTTGGGCTCTGCCCTGTTTAATGGGCAGGGCAGCCTGTGAGTGAGGTGGTGAGCGACGACCTTAAGAAAGGCTAGGAATACCGCCTGACTGACTCCGTCATTCTATGTCACCTCTCAAACAGCAGGGCTGCATTTGTGAGAATGACTGAAAGCTCTGAAGCACACAGAGTCAGGTGTAGGAACAGAGCCACCACCAAGTACCTCCACCTCCCCAGCATCACCTACACCTGTGTCTGCCCATGAAGAACTGGTCCACAGACACCACCCCATCCCACACACCTGCCCTACACCTGTGTCTGCCCATGAAGAACTGGTCCACAGACACCACCCCATCCCACACACCTGCCCTACACCTGTGTCTGCCCATGAAGAACTCGTCCACAGACACCACCCCATCCCACACACCTGCCCTACACCTGTGTCTGCCCATGAAGAACTGGTCCACAGACACCACCCCATCCCACACACCTGCCCTACACAGTGCATCCATGGGAAGCTAGTTTGGCTAAATGGTGAAGAAACCCAAAAGGAAATGTGGGGATCAGCAGTGTCAGTGAAACCTGAGCCAGTTACATTGTCCGGGTGTGGTACCATTAACACATGGGACATAACAAAGGAAGAAAAACTATGAGCACACTTTTTGCCCCCTCTGCCCTATCTGACAATCTGTCACCAGTAACATTCAGTAACAAATTATACATGGCAAGATTGTTGTCCTACACAACATAGTGGATGTACTGCATGAACAGATCACTTTATTCACTTGAACACATGTAGTAAATAACATACACATGCACATGTCCCCCCCCCCCCCCCCCACATGCATGCATGTATGCATGTGTGCATGCACACACACACACACACACACAAAAGTACTACAAAAACACACACAAAACTCAATCTTCTTAGACTTAAAAATGTGCATATGGCTATCTATGCAGACAGAACTTGTCCTTTAAAACTCAGCAGTCAAGCAATCAAATACAATTTTGTTTAATTACCTTCATTTGACAATGTATAAACAATCAAATCAAACAGTTGTTTATTTGCTCTTTACACTCTCTTTACTTTCATGATGCTACTAAACAAGTAAAAACTAAACAAAAAAACTAAAAATCCCTACCCTTCACAAAGAATATTTATAAATACAACATACTGCACAAAAACATTCATTTTAGGGAAACACATGAACAAAAAAGCAGAAGAAAACAGTACATTTCACAAAACACATTAATGAACAACAGTGGGAAAGGACATAGTTCATTTCACAAAACACATTAATGAACAACAGTGGGAAAGGACATAGTACATTTCACAAAACACATTAATGAACAACAGTGGGAAAGGACATAGTACATTTCACAAAACACATGAACAAAAGAGCAGAAGGAAATAGTACATTTCACAAAACACATTAATGAACAACAGTGGGAAAGGACATAGTTCATTTCACAAAACACAGTAATGAACAACAGTGGCAAAGGACACAGTACATTTCACAAAACACATGAACAAAAGAGCAGAAGGACACAGTACATTTCACAAAACACATGAACAAAAGAGCAAAAGGACACAGTACATTTCACAAAACAAAAGTGCAAAAGGACACAGTACATTTCACAAAACACATGAACAAACGAGTACATTTCACAAAACACATGAACAAAAGAGCAAAAGGACACAGTACATTTCCAGACACACTGACGTGGCCGAGAGAGCTGATCTACATTTTAAACCAACAACAAACCTGGCAAAACGCCCTGACCACATGCATTCACTTGGTGGAGACATATCATTGGCGGGAGCTTTTTGTCTCGACAAATGTGTTTGTTGCAACAAAAGTAAGCTTGTCGCGAAAAAATTAAATATTTCTCGTGACAAACATTTTGTTGCGACAAAAATATGTTTGTTGCAATACAAGTTTTGTCACGACAAGCATACTTTTGTCATGACAAAAGATGTGTTATGTCGCGACAAACACACGTTTGTTGCGACAAATCTTTTGTCGCGACAAAAATGGTACTTATGGCAGCTCCTGCCAATGATACAGACAATGTTAACTCTAAGTCTACTGTTAAGACAATTACAGAGCAGTGTCTTTTTAGTTATTAGTCTCTATCAACAGATTTCTTAATACACTAAATGGCAGAACTAATATGATACAGTTCAGCACACAAAGCAGATGTTGTCAATATGGAGAAGGGGAAAAAAAGAAGGACAAAGCACAGACAGGAATATTTTCAAAGCCAATAAACACACAAATATAAGTAGTACTAATAATCATAATGTGTTTCTAGTGCACTGAATCCCTCTACGATGCAAATGTATCCTCTAAGCACTACACAGGAAACATTACAAAATACAAGAGCACACAACCTACTTTGCACTGTGTAGCTCTCTCTGTGCCCAACTCTCTTTTGTATGCACACACACATTCTGTCTCTTTCTCTCGCTCTCTCTCTCTCACACACACACACACACACTCTCTCTCTTTCACACACACACACTCTCTCTCTCTCACACACACACACTCTCTCTCTCTCTCTCACACACACACACACATTCTCTCTCTCTCTCTCTCTCTCTCTCTCTCTCTCTCTCTCTCTCTCTCTCTCTCTCACACACACACACACACACACACACACACACACACACACACACACACACACACACACACACACACACACACACACACACACACACACACACATTACACCCACACTCACACATATATACCCACCCACCCACACACACACAGAGAACCTGAAGGCAGTTCACATTGAATAACTAACTTGTTGAAAAAGCCATCACTTGACAAAAATCTTTTGAAAAACTACCGTCCCATTTCTAACTTTCCATTTCTGTCCAAAATCCTTGAAAAAGTCATTCTCCACAAACTTCTCTCCCATCTCCAAGAAAACAACCTCAGCAATCCCTTTCAGTCAGCCTATCGAGCAGGACACAGCACTGAGACAGTTTTGTTACGTATTGTAAATGATATTCTTTCTGCTCTGGACAATGACAACATTTCTGTTCTTCTTTTGTTGGATCTTTCTGCCGCTTTTGACACTATTGACCACCAAATTCTCCTCTCCCGCCTGAACTCTGTTTTTGGCATTCAGTCTGCTGCACTCCAATGGTTTCACTCATACCTCTCAGATATCAGTCCACTTCAGTCAATAACTCGTTTTCGTCACCATCACAGCTCATGTACGGTATGCCTCAGGGCTCAGTACTGGGGCCCATTCTCTTCGTCCTGTACACTACGCCTCTCTCCGACATCATAGCTAACCACTCTGTAAACCATCAGCTTTTGCAGATGACACACAGCTCCAGAAATCAGCTCCTCTCAGTGAAGTGACCAACCCCACCAAAGAACTCAATGCATGCACAGATGACATAAAAACATGGATGACTGAAAATCAGCTCAAACTGAACGACGACAAAACAGAAGCTCTTCTCTTTCCCTTTTCGTCTTCCTTGAAACCTTCTACCGTTCCCTCCCTGACTCGATTACTCTCGGCTCTCACAACATCCCCTTCTCTGATTCTGCCAGGAACCTTGGATTCATTCTTGATTCAAAACTGTCCATGAAGAAGCATGTCATAAAAATCTGCCAAACTGCTTATTTCGAGCTTAAAGCATCAGTTCAATCCGCAGGTTTCTCACTGAAGACGCAACCAAGACTCTTGTTACTTCCTATTATATCCTTTCACGGCTTGACTACTGCAACTGTCTCCTCATGGGTACACCTAATTCTGTCATCCAACCTCTACAGAAAATTCAGAACTTTGCTGCAAGACTCGTTTTACTGGCACCCTGTCACCACCACTCAACACTTCTCCTGGAAAAACTGCACTGGCTTCCCATTTCAGAACGTATTAAGTATAAAGTTGCTTGTATGTGTTTCAGTGCTATAAATGGTTCTGGTCCTGCTTACCTCTCTGAACTGCTGCATGTCTACACTCCGTCTCGTACATTATGCTCTTCTTCTGACACCCGCATGCTGGAAATCCAACAATACAAACGCAAGACTCATGGCTTCCGCACCTTCTCTTGCTTTGGACCCCACATTTGGAATTCACTCCCACAAGACCTTAGACACTGCTCAACCCTGTCATCTTTTAAAGCCAAACTGAAAACCTTCCTCTTCTCACAGTACTTCCATCCTAATCAATATCAGTACCCAGTTTCTGCTACAGTCAGTGTGTGTGTGTGTGTGTGTGTGGTGTGCTTGTAGTGCGTTTCTGTTTGTTTTGTTTGTTGTTTTATATATAATAATAATACTTTATGTAAATTGTTTTGGTAGGACTGTGCTCTACATGTGTATAGAATATCATGTTTAGGTTAATATCTATCATGTGAGCGCTCAGGGCGTTGATGAGTGCATGATAAATGTACATTATTATTATCATTATTATAGTCTACTGCCAATATTCTGTATTTTGATTTGATTGTCTATTGCCAATATTCTACATTTTGATGTTGATAAACTATTGCCAATATTCTATATTTTGATGTTGATAGTCTATTGCCAATATTCCGTTTTGATGTTGACAGTCTCTTGCCAATATTCTGTATTTCGATGTTGACAGTCTATTGCCAATATTCAATATTTTGATGTTGATAGTCTACTGCCAATATTCTACATTTTGATGTTGATAGTCTATTGCCAATATTCTGTATTTTGATGTTGACAGTCTATTGCCAATATTCTATATTTTGATGTTGATTCTGATGTTGTTGGTGTTTTAAACATCTGTGTTGACAGATCATTAATTTTTTAGCAATATTAGCAAATGAGTAATTTAGTCAAGCAAGCAGCTTTCACTGCACCATTGCCAAAAATTGACTTGGCTCTACTAAGACAGGAATAAATGAGTGAAGTGATCAGTAAGCGTAGCGGTGCACACAAGAAGGGTCAAGCAAAACGGCACACCAAGAGAGAGTGGCACGCAGGGACTCACAGCAACATTCTAAGTGACGCAAAAACCACAATGGCAACCATGAAAGCATAAGCAACCTGAAATGAAGACAACAACACCCAAAAGAGAAAATAATCAGTCAGAAAGAACCACAGCA
>JABMCL010001273.1:465000-470000 GCA_018857735.1 Alviniconcha marisindica | reverse complement strand
ATACATGTATATTATACAAGATGTTCTTGTTTTCAGACACTGAAGGTCATGGCTAGTTCTAAACAACTGTCATCTTAGCCACATAGTCGTGCAGGTGAGACTCCAGATAAAACAATCCACCCAGGTTAATGCAGACACGTCAACAGATTTAGGACATTGCCTTCATTTAACTGCTGAAATACACATCAGCTTCCACAGACAGACTTACCATGCACATAATATTTTAAAACCGACAAAATGTTTAAAAAAAAAAAAAATCACTGAAAAGGTTCCATGTCGTTGTTTTTTTTAAACACAGGGACGTGTAGCCCTGAATTTGACCTGCTGATTTACATAATCAAAATTAGGGGTCATGAAATGACATCTGGCTATCTCAAGAAATGCCTAGGCTAAGGAAGAGAAGAGATGTTGCAAACCATTCTGTCAGTAATGCACTGCAAGAGGGAAAGACTGGGATCCAAACAACGTCTCTAGACTAGCCTACATCACTCACATGCCATATAGCAGAAAGGCGGAGCCCCATATCATTGGTAGCTCATCCATCAACTGAAACACAACCAGTTGTACATTGTTAATGGGACGGGAGGTTTTCACTTTCAGTTTTAGGATAGCACACACACACACACACACACATACACATGCACGCACACATACACACACACACACACACACACGTAGTGCATGCATGCATACACAAAACATAAAAAGTACCAAAATATAAGTGCATGCACACACACAAGCACACACACACACGTCACACACACAAGCACACACACACACGTCACATACACATGCACACATGCGGGCGCACGCGCACCAGTGCATGCAGTTTAATAAACAGACAGACAGAAACAGACAGAGCAGCAGAAGAGGTGAAGTAACCCCAACAGTCTGACTGTAGTTACCTGCATGCTGTACTGCAGGGTCATGTGAAACAGCCACGATCCTATTCCCACTACTGCAAAATGCACATTGCAATATTAATACATGTATGCATTCAAAAGCATTATAATTGTTCTCACATTTTCACAGCAACAATCTCAGCTTTTCATTTGGTGTTCCCCTGTACAGGAGGAGTTTATAGTTTAGCACGCTACGGGGAGGTTACCACAGGCGACTCAGGTCTTTGCATGACGTCTTTCGTGTGCTAATTAACTCCCTTGTGTGTTGATGTTTTTGTTTAAGTGTTGCTCTGTCGCTTGACAAAGGGGCTCACCACAAAAATTGCATGTCTTGCAGTGTCATATTAAATAAGCGTTCTTTCTAACCTTTGATTCATTTGGGTTTTGCTTTAGAACACAAGCAGTCATCCTTGTTTCAGATTTTGTGTGTAGAAGACATTCAGATAAACTGCAGCCCCAGCTGCCAAGAGCAGGCCAATGTATCAGTTAAACAGCGAACAATAAAATGTAGGCTACGTATCTGCTTGTAGCTGTGGTGTCTTTCCAGTCTAGTGTACGAAACAATGTTTGGATTTTGTCTTCTACACAGACTAAAATTTTATATTTAACAAATCACAGTATCAACTGGTCAGTCTGATTTTGTGCAGAGTATAAATGATCTACAACTAGTGATAATAATTGTTATGCCAGAACATTATGTATAAAATATGCATTAATTTTATAACATTAATTATATTTTCTGAAAGCAGAGTTATTTTATATATATAAAATATATTAAGATATTATTAAAACAGCAACAACAAACACTTGATGGCACTCAATCTATAGTTTTACAATGCTGCATCTGGCACAGACAAGATCAACCAAGCCCTCTGGTTCTCATTCCGCAAGTTCCCTCTAACTTGTAAGTTATTACCAGTTCACAAATATTCAAGGGCCAAGGTCTCTCAGTTCAAGACATCGCTGTTTTCTTTGAACAGCAGTAGTTTCAGCAGAAGTGTAGATGTTACTCAAAATATCATAGTTTAGTGAAGAAGAAGATTTAACATTGGTTCATTTCATTTGCGCAGCTTTTGAACCTAACATTAAAAATACACCCAAACTCCGTCATTATGATTCCTAGAAGGTGACTGGACATCAAGGAAACAGTACAGGAAACAGAACACAGGAAACAGAACAAAGGAACCTTTTCTGCTAAGTCACACACTGCATGAGGAATTTGTGCTGCCAGTGTCATACATTCTTTTCTTTCATTCATGAGTCATTCAGTTTTAGAGCCACTTACCCACAATGCTTATGTAGGAAAAGATCACAGGTTTTTCTAGTTTCTGTTGAATAGCCAGGACACAGGCAAATAGTGGAGCGAAGATCATGAGCACGTTGGAAATAGTGTTCCCTGGACAGAGGAAATATATATCCTGAATCAGTATACTTTGAGAGTTTTACAATGAATTATATATGTATTGTGAAATATAACGTGAAATGATCATTCGATTGTTATTATGTAATGTTGTTGGGATGCGCGTTGTTGGTTGCTTGTTGTTTGTGTCCTTTCGATCCATTCACGCCAGTCATACTGAAGTTGAAAGCAGTCTTCTAATGGACACTCTTTATTCCTCTCTCTCTCTCTCTCACACACACGCACTCCTATAGTAGTATATATAATATATACATTTATATATCTATATATTATACGCTTCAGAGCAACTGAGAACAGTTCAGTTTTCAACCTGTGTTGCATGGAGCTTGTGCAGCACAATCACATTCATTCCATCCGCTGATCATTCACTCATCCATTCGCCTGCAAACACTTTCGCATTCAAATAACCATCCGCACATACCACTGGCACATGCCATCATACCACTACAATTATTATTATTAATATTATTATTATAGGTTCTGTAGTGAATCATCATACTAACTAGATATTTGTCTCGAGGCATTTTACTCAAAACTTATGCTTTGTTATGCTACAAATATAATGCGCGACATAGAAAATACAATGCAAATTCATCTCTGAAGTGTTTCTTCCAGTTCCTTTATTTGTTTCAAGTTCGATCAACCATGCCTGCACCAAGGGCTCGTCAAATGCATGGTGGTCATTTTCTTCTTCTTCTTGTCTGGCAAATGCAATCCTATGGAAGGTTTATCAACAGCCAAGGCAATCCTGTGGAAAGTTCATCAACAGCAAAGGCAATCCTGTGGAAGGTTCACCAACAGCCAAGGCAATCCTGTGGAAGGTTCAGCAACAGCAAAGGCAATCCTGTGGAAGGTTTACCAACAGCCAAGGCAATCCTGTGGAAGGTTCACCAACAGCCAAGGCAATCCTGTGGAAGGTTCATCAACAGCCAAGGCAATCCTGTGGAAGGTTCACCAACAGCCAAGGCAATCCTGTGGAAGGTTCACCAACAGCCAAGGCAATCCTGTGGAAGGTTTACCAACAGCCAAGGCAATCCTGTGGAAGGTTCACCAACAGCCAAGGCAATCCTGTGGAAAGTTCATCAACAGCCAAGGCAATCCTGTGGAAGGTTCACAAACAGCCAAGGCAATCCTGTGGAAGGTTCATCATCAGTAAAGGCAATCCTGTGAAAGGTTCATTCACAGCAAAGGCAATCCTATGAAAGGTTCAACAACAGCAAAGGCAATCCTGTAAAAGGTTCATCAACAGCAAAGGCAATCCTGTGGAAGGTTCATCAACACCAAAGGCAATCCTGTGGAAGTTCATTAACAGCAAAGGCAATCCTGTGGAAGGTTCATCAACAGCAAGGACAATCCTTTGGATAATTTATTAACGCAATAACGGCAAAGACACTCTTGTGGAAAATTAATTAACAGCAAAGGCAATCCTGTAGAAGATTTATTAACAGCAATGGCAATCCTGTGAAAAATTAATTAACAACAACAACAATCCAGTGGAAAATTCATTAACTGCATAGGCAATCCTGCAGAAGATTCATTAACAGCAAAGGCAATCCTGTGGAAAATTGATTAACAGCAAAGACAATCTTGGACAATCCTGTGGAAAATTCATTAACAGCATAGGCAATCCTGTAGAAGATTTATTAACATCAAAAGCAACCCTGTGGAAGGTTCATGAACAGCAAAGAAAGTCTTGTGGAAGGTTCATGAACAGCAAAGGCAATCCTGCGGAAGATTCACTAACACAATAACAGCAAAGGCAAACAGCAAAGGCAGCTCTTTGGTAAAATTGTTAACAGCAAAGGCAATCCTGCGGAAGGTTTATTAACGGCAATCCTGTGGAATGTTCATCAATACTGTATAACACTAAGTCACTAAGCAAAAGCAACCCCGCAGAAGGTTCATAAAAAGGACTATCCTTCTCAGGCCAAACTTTTCATGTGCTTGGAGATGAAGCGGGTTAACAGAACATGATCCATAGCCTAGTAAAGCCTTTGTGTCTGAACGTGCCGTTGATTTTATACCCATTTAATAACAATATAAGCTGACTTTTGGGGACACAATCACTAGCACTTGCTTACAGTTCATGAGCCCATTACCACATTGTGCACTCTTTTCCCCCCATTTCATTTTGATGTCACCAAAATCTCTGACATCATGGACATAATCAGATAATGCTAAGACAGTAATAGGAAGCTCTCAGTTTTGTGTACAAGTAATGGAAGAAATGCATGTGGGGATTGCAATTATTTTTGTCACTGATCATTTTTATCTCTGTGGAGTGAACATATGACAAATTACAGCATTCTAAAAAAAAAAAAAAAAAAATGTAAGTCCATGAGAAAAAGGAGTGGTCTATTGGTTTTTTTACCCAAATTTATTTAACTTATGATGATTATGTGTTGTTTTTTCCTTTTTTTATTTTATTTAATTGGCTGGCAGATGATTTAAAAATAAATAAATAAGCAACTGACAAAATCATGACTAAAGTAATAAACCATTAACCCCCTCCCCCCCGCCCCCCCCCCCCCCCAAAAAAAAATACACAAAAACCCCACCACCATCACCAAATTAGTCCAAATCTGAGACGGCTAGTTCTTTTAACACCAGAGCTTACCTTGCCTTGTGGCCAATCTACTGTAAGTAATTATTTACTAGACGAACACCTGCCACTCCCA
>JABMCL010001273.1:445000-462500 GCA_018857735.1 Alviniconcha marisindica | reverse complement strand
AAAAAGGAAGAAATTGTTTACTTTATTTCAATTTAGGAGTAAAATATATAAAAGATATGGCATTTTCTTCAAACAGAAAATAAAATGCTCATGTCCATTAATGCATAAAAACCTCATGAAACCATGTGATTAATTTACTGCATGCATACATATGTGTGAGTATCTGTGAGTGGAAAGAAGTCTACAGTACATGAACAGAAAAATGTTTCTATGTATAAAATAATGATGGTTTTGAGTGTCTGTGTTGAAAAGTCTCTACAATACATTCACTAACCTGCTAGACCTACAAACTTCACAACTGAAATAACCCTTGAACATTAAAAAATAAAAATAAAAATACTGCATTGTAGCAAACATTAAAATCAAACCTGTCTCAAAATAAAGCAGAACACTGCACATGGGATGTTGATGTTAAGTGGTGTGAAGCCAAGAAGACAAAACAGACAGTTCACAGCACGGTGGTCAAGCTGGCACGAAGTGTGAAACTGCCATGAAGCCAAGAACACAAGATAGTCCACAGCAAGGTGATCATGCCATAATTACAACATGAAACCAACCTGCTGGTCAAGCCATAATTACAACATGAAACCAACTTGGTCAAGCCATAATTACAACATGAAACCCATCTGCTGGTCACACTGTAATTACAACATGGAACTAATCTGCTGGTCAAGCTGTAATTACAAAATGAATCCAATCTGGTGGTCAAGCCATAATTACAAAATGAATCCAATCTGGTGGTCAAGCCATAATTACAACATGAAACCAATCTGCTGGTCAAGCTGTAATTACAACATGGAACTAATCTGCTGGTCAAGCCATAATTACACCATGAAATCAATCTGCTGGTATGTCGTAATGACAGCATGAAACCAATCTGATGGTCAAGCTGTAATTACAAAATGAAACCAGTCTGCTTGTCGCCGTAATTACAAAATAAAAAATCTGCTGGTCACATCATGATTGCAAAATTAAACCAATCTGATGGTCAAGCTGTAATTACAAAATAAAACATCTGCTGGTCAAGTCATGATTGCAAAATTAAACCAATCTGCTGGTCAAGCTATAATTACAAAATGAAACCAGTCTGCTTGTCAAGCCGTAATTACAAAATGAAACCAGTCTGCTGGTCAAGCCGTAATTACAAAATGAAACCATGCCAATCTTCTGGTCAAGCTGTAATCACAAAATGAAACCATCTGCAGGGGATGCAAAAGGCTTCAAACAGCTACAACAATGCAATTAATGTTTACACTGGGAAGTCCATGGTGTGTGGAACAGGTATGTTTTCAACCCACAGGAAGGTATTCTTGTTTTGCCTTTGTTCTACTTTCAGCATTTATGTTCAGGTAAAAAATATTCATTGTTATCTTGAAGGTAAACTGTAACGAGACTGTAAATGCAGGCAAAAAATACAAAATCAAAACAGAACAGCTGAACAGACTAGTTGCTGACCACCACTGACCGGAACATCCCATCTTAGCAGGAACTATAAATAGAACAAGATAACAAAAGTGGTCCTTTTTAACACCTAATTACAATACTATCCATGTCAAATAAATCATAATGCAAGGATAAAAGAAATGTCAAGACCACAATGACAAAATCATAATAACAATGTTGAAACAAGAATCAGAAGAGGAATTACAATAATAAGAAGAAGAAGAAATCAAACTATTAATGATCATCATAACAGTAAAGATCATGATAATCACAATTAATAGTAATAACAATAATCACAATATTTCTAATAATAATCAAAAGTAAAAAGCAACGTGAAGTGTTACCCCCCCCCCCCCCCCAAACAAAAAGAAGAAGAAGAAGAAAAGACCTCAAAAAAGAAGACAAAAATGGTATAAAACATGAAACAATCCATTGCACTCAAGCCATGCTATGACAAAATTTGAATATATATGTGTTTATGAGCAAGCCACTGTATGAGACAAGATAACCACAAAGGTTGTAAAACAACAACACTGAACAAGGTTATTACTGCCAAAGATCGTTAGATATGTACATAGCAGCTGAGGAATATCAACTGTACATGGTACAAAAAAAGCATAAATAAGTACAGAAACCCACAGGCCTTATATCACCGCAGAAGTTTATAATTATGGTCAAAGCATACAAAAGCAGTATTACATAAAAAAACAGCATGCATAAAATATAAACGCCCACACACATACAGTGGAACCTCTTAAATGTTAAAGGGTGAATGGCCCTAAATTTAGCATGCAACTGAGCTCAAACCTTCAAACAACACTGCAGATCTGATCCAGTAAATTTCAAGATTTCTGGAAAAGAAGAGACACGGTGAGATGCTGATGCTGACATCTTTTATCTAATTATGACACTTCTTTGTTCAGTAAATTGGGCATTTTATGTTTCTTTTTTAATCAGGAAAGTGAGGGCAGGGCCACCAAGCTATCAGCTGTCGGTTGGTCAAAAATAGTAGCACCATGCATACCCGATTTGTATGTCTCCACTGTATGTTCATTTGTCTGTCAGATAAAGGCTATGGTCTTCATTAGTCATCTTTCTTGAAAGGTAGAGACTTTGTTTATACTACAGTCATTTCACTGGCCTCACAATTTTTACTGGCACAACAGTTTTGCAATTCATTTGCCGTAGTTTGTAATTCACCTTTGGTACATGAACAATCACATCACACACCTGTACTGAACACTGCATTTTAACAGGTGTGGCCTCTTGATTCCTTGTAACTTGTATTGGTAAACATTCTATCCAGCCTCCGTGCAAAAACATCTGATGCATCAAAAGGAAAGAGACAACTTTGAATCTGACCCCCCCCCCCCCCCAACAGGAAACAGTATTCAGGACATCAGTGATGCCACACCTAGACACCTGTGACACACAGTATGCAAGTCTTCTGTGGTACCCCACCTAGACACCTGTGACACACAGTATGCAAGTCTTTGTGGTACCCCACCTAGACACCTGTGACCACATATGCAAGTCTTCTGTGGTACCCCACCTAGACACCTGTGATACACAGTATGCAAGTCTTCTGTGGTACCCCACCTAGACACCTGTGATACACAGTATGCAAGTCTTCTGTGGTACCCCACCTAGACACCTGTGATACACAGTATGCAAGTCTTCTGTGGTACCCCACCTAGACACCTGTGATACACAGTATGCAAGTCTTCTGTGGTACCCCACCTAGACACCTGTGATACACAACATGCAAGTCTTCTGTGGTACCACACCTAGACACCTGTGATACACAGTAATCAAGTCTTCTGTGGTACCCCACCTAGACACCTGTGATACACAACATGCAAGTCTTCTGTGGTACCACACCTAGACACCTGTGATACACAACATGCAAGTCTTCTGTGGTACCACACCTAGACACCTGTGATACACAACATGCAAGTCTTCTGTGGTACCCCATCACGATAACACTGTGATACACGATATGCAAGTCTTCAGTGGTGCACGTTTACGACACCTGTGATCAGTATGTCATCAAGACAAACTGTGATCAATATGTTATTAAGACAAACTGTGATCAATATGTTATTAAGACAATTTGTGATTAATACGTTATCAAGACAACTGTCATCAATATTTGATCAAGACAGCTGGCAAATACACAAAAATTGTGATCAATATGCGATCATGACAACCATGAATCACACTCAAGACAGCAGTGATGACCCAAACAGCAGTGATTGACAATGAAGACAACAATGACAAACAGTTTTCAGATCCTGAATGCAATTCCACACCTTCTGTAACAGCCCGTCGCGTCACATCAGGTACCATAAAGTAGGATTTCTTGGAACATCTTCAAAGGATAGCTTTAGTAAGCCTTGAATTTTAAAGAACAGGCATATCTAAAACACAAGTTAAATGTGACTGTTCAATTATGCTGCTCCAAACTATGGCAGTGACTAGAAAAAGAAACCAAAAAGCTCAGAATTAGACAGGACTAGAGTTCCATCAAGCACTTAGACAGCCATGATCATTCAAGGAATCAGTTGGTTTCAGCCAGTCATTCACAGAATCAACATGTTTCCAACTTCTTTGTCCTTTCCTTCTGCATCTCATGCACCTGAGAAAAATAGACAACATGTGTGTGTGTGTGTGTGTGTGTGTGTGTGTGTGTGTGTGTGTGTGTGTGTGTGTGTGTGTGTGTGTGGAGAGAGAGAGAGAGAGGAGAGAGAGAGAGAGAGAGAGAGAGAGAGAGAGAGAGAGAGAGAGAGAGAGAGAGAGTGCATGCATGTGTGTGTGTGCAAGTATGTGTGGTGTGCGTGTGGAGGAGAGAGAGAGAGAGAGAGAGAGAGAGAGAGAGAGAGAGAGAGAGAGAGAGAGATGAGGTGTGCACGTGTGTGTGTGTATGTGTGTATGTGTGTGAGAGAGAGAGAGAGAGAGAGAGAGAGAGAGAGAGAGAGAGGGAGAGGGAGAGGATGAGGGGTGTGTGCTGTGTGTGCGTGCGTGCGTGCGTGCGTGCGTGCGTGCGTGTGTGTGTGCTGTCAATAGCAATCTGGCTCAATTTTCATAATCCTATCATTAAAAAAAGAAAAAAAAGAGAAATCTTCCAAACAAGGTTTCTGGATATGTACTTTCAATTTGACTTAAGGCACATGTTGACATTTTATTTGTACACAGAAAAATGTCTGGCCATAAACCTCAGCTGACATGAGTCTTCTTCAGAATGTTTTCATTTGCTTAGCACTGGACAGCTACATACATCTGATAATCATTGTGCTTAGCACTGGACAGCTACATACATCTGATAATCATTGTGCTTAGCACTGGACAGCTACATACATCTGATAATCATTGAATACATGCTGTTTCCATAACCTTGGTGTAAACTTTAGCATTGTGCCTGCAGGCAACGTCTCAAGCTCTTACACAATTCTGATCTTCCTAGACACAAGCAACTTGTGAGTAACGTCTCAAGCTCTTACACAATTCTGATCTTCCTAGACACAAGCAACTTGTGAGTAACGTCTCAAGCTCTTACACAATTCTGATCTTCCTAGACACAAGCAACTTGTGAGTATCGTCTCAAGCTCTTACACAATTCTGATCTTCCTAGACACAAGCAACTTGTGAGTAACGTCTCAAGCTCTTACACAATTCTGATCTTCCTAGACACAAGCAACTTGTGAGTAACGTCTCAAGCTCTTACACAATTCTGATCTTCCTAGACACAAGCAACTTGTGAGTAACGTCTCAAGCTCTTACACAATTCTGATCTTCCTAGACACAAGCAACTTGTGATTGTTGCTGTGCCTGCCAGTTCAACAAATGGATGGTTGGAACAGTTTCAACGGTCTAATATAAAAAGTAGTACACATCACAATTATGTCTGTTCATAATTACCACTGATCATCATGATACTTTAAATCATGGATAGGGAGCAAGTTCAAAGTACACGCAGCAACAGCCACCAAAGCCTACCAACAGTGATACTGTATAAACAACATCAACGTTCAATACCTTTTCTCAAACACCACACAGTATGCCTTGCGTAGCGATTCATATCTCACAGCAGATCATTTTCTGTACAGGCATAATAAGCCACATGGCTAACAGTTCCTTCCTTTTCACGTTGCGTTACAGCCACAGAAACCACACACAGCTTATTATGGACGCGGTCAGGGGGGGTCAGGTACCTATGAGTAACTTGTCCCTGCACTTCGTCCCATAAAGACAGGAGACCGTCAGTCATCACCAGAACAACAATGATAAAGAGGTGGGGCCCCCGCCAGTGCAGGGCAACTTGTGTACCCAGCAACTTGCTCTTTGAACAGGGTCACAAGGACAGAGTCCGAAGGATCGGCTGTTGAGGAACAACTCAGCAACAAGACATTCCATCCAGCTGAGAGTCCAGCTCCACCTCCCTCCTCTTCATCTCTCCTGGGCTCTGATGGCTAAAGATTTTTCAGAAAATGTTTATACCAGGAAACCTGACCCGAACTTTCACTGCTGCATTTTCTCAGTTCAGCGATTTCTCCACAAGTGTGCTCAAGAGTGAAAATACACCAGTGAAAATTGTCCTTGGAACCCCAGGTAAAAAAGTTTATTCAAATCACTTCAACAAAAAATTAAAAAATTAAAAAATCACAGCTCAGGAGCTGTGTGAAAGTGGAGGTGGCTGTCCTGGGCTCCCGTCCCTAATAAGCCTATGGTTTTTGTGGACGTAAAGCAACACTTCATCATCATCATCGCTTCTAAAAAAACTTTACTGTATCTTACAAATAAAAATCCAACAGTTGTACAGAAAAAGGGTTTAAAAATTGTACGTTTCACAGGGTGCCGGATTATAAACAGTGCCATTTAAAGTAGTGTCAACACATTGCTGTAAAAAAACAGTTTGGCAATAAGCAGGCAACATGAAATGTGGAACATGTAAACAACCCAAAACAAAACTGTGCTATGGAAGCAGGGTTCCAATACAGAATCATTGATCTAGAAAGGTTTTAACTCTTACCATCCTATACTGTTTTCCTTAGCAGAAAGCTGAGGCTTTTTCTGTATTTGAAGAAATCTCAAAACTTCAACCAAAATATACTTGGATCAGTAAAATATTTCCAACTTTTTAATCTTGAACACATTTCTTTTCTCTGGCCAAGTAGGTAATTGGATTCTGCATTTGTAGTTATTGCTATGTGTACATAATTTGTAGCTTGTAGCTATAAATTGTTAAAACAAATTGAATTAACCAGCAGTGAACATCAGTGGCACCATTACCTTCACCTGATAAACATTTGCTGACCACAACACATTCAAGAAATCACCTAGCTGAATGCTGAAAGCTTGCGGCAACAGGGACCAAAGTCCCACTTTACTTCACAGATAATGAAAAACATCAACCAGTTTACTGTGACAGCCAACACTTGATGCAAAAATTCCAATGAAAACTGACAAAAAAATGCACTCAAACCTTGGTAAAGAAAATAATCAAACATGTGGGAAGTGACGTCTTGGTAAACAAAACGTGGGGAGCGACGTCACGGAAGCAGGGACCAAGCAATATTTCTAACACAGAAGAGCTCCTCTCGCCTTCTGACATCAGTTATATAAACAGCACTATCTGAGCTGCAGTACTGCGTGGTTGAGACTGAGACACAAGAACAAGAACAGTGCTGCATACAATAAATGTCACACACCAACAGAAAGACACTGTCAAACAAAAACAAAGAAAGACTGCCATTAAGTCAACAATGGAACTGTTGCCAACCAGAGCAAACTGTCATAGTCATACGATGACCATCATGAGAGTAATACCAAAACAACACCGACAAGATTGGTATCAAAATTGTGTTAGTACACCAAAAAGATGACAAACTGTTATTCCTACATAAAAGCCTACTAAAACTGTTAAATCTAGGATCAATAAAACTGTACATAAAAGCCTACCAAAACTGTTAAACCTAGGATTGATTAAACTGTACATAAAAGTCTACCAGAACTGTTAAACCTAGGATCTATAAAACTGTATGTACATAAAAGCAGACCAGAACTGTTCTTCCTAGGACCAACTGTACATAAAAAGCCTACCAGGATCGATAAAACTGCACACAAATGTTTACCAGAATTAAACAGACATAAAAGAGCAGACATTAAAAGCATGTTTACCCTTAAGTAAAAAAAAGCAAGATCTAACTACGGCAAGAAATCAGCAAAAGCTGAAATGAAAAGGAGGGGAAAAGTCAGATCTCTGGAGGTCTGGACCTTCTGCAGGGCTAACGAGACCACTGATCACATGCAGTCAGTACTGTGTTCTCAGGCTCTACAAACTCTATTCAAAAATGTTTCTTTAAAACACACTCTAAAATGACAAACATTCTGAATCCTACACCACCAAGTGGCAGACACAGATAAAAAAGAAAGAAAAAAAGAAGAAGAATGTCTACAAAGCTGCAGTGGATAAAATCGGAGTGACTAAATGACAAGGGTAAGACTTTACGTCTTCAGTCGTGTTGACCAGAGGGTCACAGTAAAAACGCTTGCCGGTCCTCATGATAATGAACAAAAAGGGTGAAAAATAAGACACCTGAATTTTCCAAAAGGGTGAAAAATAAGACACTCACATTTCCATTCATCAACAAATTAAAAGAAGACATCACCAATCTAATGCATGTTGTCAACTGAAACTGACATGAAGTTAGAATCATCACCATCAACCTAATGACTGACACCAGAGCTTCAGATTTCTTCACAGACAAGCAAGCTTCAAGCAAAAGCCGTAAAACTACAGCTGCTGGCCATTCAGTGTAAAAATGATTTTCGACTTTTTTTCCTGCTGATATATTCTTAAACATAATGGCAATTAAGACCAAAAACATTATAAAAAAATATTCTGAGACTCTTATGTCACTTTTACGTCAAAGGCGTTTTCATCCACCATTTCTGAATGGGAAAGAGGCTTGCAGAAGTATGGTTTTTAACGCGCTGCCATCCACGACAGTTATATCAGGCCAAAGTCTGCAGAAGTATGGTTTTTAACGAGCTGCCATCCACGACAGTTATATCGGGCCAAAGTCTGCAGAAGTATGGTATTTAACGTGCTGCCATCCACGACAGTTATATCAGGCCAAAGTCTGCAGAAGTATGGTTTTTAACGCGCTGCCATCCACGACAGTTCTATCAGGCCAAAGTCTGCAGAAGTAGGGTTTTTAACGCGCTGCCATCCACGACAGTTATATCAGGCCAAAGTCTGCAGAAGTATGGTATTTAACGCGCTGCCATCCACGACAGTTATATCAGGCCAAAGTCTGCGGAAGGACTGGGAGGAGGGGGACTAATATATACATCACAACTCAGCGACAGTTCAACCACAAGCCTCTAAACACAGTCCACAACTTCACCGAGTCAAGTCGTTGCAGCAGCGCAGTTAACAGCAGAAAGCTCAAAGCAGGACAGAGGTGAGCCGTTCTCCTCCTCCCCACAATTACCAGTCAGACACCAGTCCGCCAACACATACACCACAACTCTGTGATGTGACCTAGTTCAACTACAAGCCTCTAACCACATTCCACAACTTCACCTAGCAGAGTCGTTGCTGCAGTGCGGTTAACAGCAGAAAGCTCAAAGCAGGACAGTGGTGAGCCATTCTTCTCCCCCCCCCCTCCCACCCACACCTCCAGCAGTCCGCCAATACGTAAATCACAACTGCGTGATGTGACGTAGTTCCACTACATGCCTCTAAACACATTCCACAACTTCACCTAGCAAAGTCGTTGAGGCAGTGCACACAATAGCAGCAGCAAGCTCAAAGCAAGACAGTGGTGAGCCATTCTCCCCTCCCCCACCCCCAACAGATGCCAGTCTGTCCTGGACTGGACTGCGAGAGGCGGTCATTGAGCAGGGTGTCTGGACGGACGCCAGAAGGCAGCAACAGGCGGAGAGCTGCTCAGATGGACGTGAGCTGGCGTGTCTGGGTGATCTGCACCAGCAGTTTGCCCGGCCTCTGTGTGGAGCTCTCATTCTTGCGTCCAAAGAGGTTGACCTCCTGGGCGCTGTTGTGGAAGTCGTCGGTGGACATGAACACATGCTTGCCCATGTACTGGTCCCGCAGGACGTTGTTGTTCCAGATCTGCAATCATAGGTCTATGGTAGTGAACTGATCAACACACAAACACACAAAATAGTATTAAAACTTTGAAAGTGAAAACTTGCACAAATCTAGTGTTACAGCTTTGAAGGTGATCCTCATGTGGAATGTAATATGTTCCAGCTTTGGAGGTGATCATCGCACGATATGTAGTATTACAACTTCGGAGGTGATCCTTCAGAACTGATCCTTACACATGTATACACAGCATTACAGTCTGGAACTCACGTACATAGCACAGCCTGAGAACTGATCGCCACACTTGTGCAGCAGTACAGTGGGAGAATGCAACTGAAAAACCTTCTATGAAAGCAGCATAGTTTTTTGGTTTTTCTACCATTTTATCATTCTCATCGTCACTGTACCTGAACCATGTATACAGTACCCAGAGAGATGCATGCACAGACGTTCCTGTAATCACAGTAATGGCAGCCTGTGTGTACACACTGATTGTCATGTCAACATTCTTCTAAACACTCAACTGGGAAACAACGTAGCTCAACCAAAAAGAGAAGTTATTTCACTTCTCGTCTCATTTTTCACTGTTTAACTGTTGTTTAAGTGTCATTTTGTAGCTTGACAAAGGGGATTACCCCAAAAATTTGCAGATTGTGTTTTTGTCCTAATAAATAAGTGTTCTTTTGAACCTTTTATGTGTTTTGACAATGTGTGCACACACTCCTGGAACAGCTGTCTGTGTGCACACACTCCTGGAACAGCTGTCTGTGTGCACACACTCCTGGAACAGCTGTCTGTGTGCACACACTCCTGGAACAGCTGTCTGTGTGCACACACTCCTGGAACAGCTGTCTGTGTGCACACACTCCTGGAACAGCTGCATGCACGCATAGAAACTCAGCTGCATGCACGCATAGAAACTCATGCACAAACGAGGTGTACTCCTATCACTCACCAGTAGAAACAAGGTGTACTCCTCACCTGTGCAAATGACCTGTACTACTCACTCACCCGTACAAATGGCCCGCACTACACAGAAACACCGGAACAAACAATGTGTACTAGACTACTACACACATACACCTGTGCCAATAACGTGCACAACTCACCTGAACTTTCAGGGGACACTACTACCCAGAAACACCTGTGCCAATAACGTGCAGAACTCACCTGAACTTTCAGGGGACACTTGACAGGGTCCTTGCGGAAGAAGATGGCGGAGTCTCCCCACTCTGGGTTGGTGGTGTTGGTCACCACGCGTGTGGTCACCTTCTGGCCCTCGCACGATATCACACAGTAAGGGTCAGCCCCTTCTGTAGGACAGAAAACACACACTGTGTCACCACTGAGAGAAAACAAGAGTAAAACTGAGAGAGAGAGAGAGAGAGAGAGAGAGAGGAGAGAGAGAGAGAGAGAGAGAGAGGTGGAAACACATAAAGAAGAGCATCTAGAGGAGGTGGCTGTCCCCGACTGTTGTTATGTATGTCTACCTCAGTTTGTCTAAAATCACCTTGCTGAGAACAGACAAAATAAAACACTGATCGATTTGATCTACCCCAGAGTCTGCAACAACATTCTTCCACAGTCAACCATGAATGGTTAATTAACGTGAGCCACTAACTGAATGCATCAGCTTCACTGCAGAGAAAGGGGATGGGCTGGGGGGGGGGGGGGGGGGGGGGGGGAGACTGGCAGGGTCTGGGTACTCACGCGTGTCCTGCTTTTCCAGCCCAGTGGCCCTGACCACCTTGATCTGTGTGACCATGACTGGAGCCTTGGCACAGCAGTTCCACCAGCTCTTGGTGGGGATGTCCTGAGTTAGCTCCCTGCACAGCCAGTCCTCAGTTGTAACATTCTACTGGTACCAGTGCTGGGACGCTCAATCACTCTGGGACACTCAACCACCCTTGAACACTCACTCTGGTCACTCAATAGTTCTGGGATGCTCACTCCCAAATACTCAACCACCCTGGAACACCGACACACTCTGGGACACTCACCCACTCTAGGACACTCACTCCCAAACACTCCACCACCCCGGGACACTCACTCCCAAACACTCCACCACCCCGGGACACTCACTCCCAAACACTCCACCACCCTGGGACACTCACTCCCAAACACTCCACCACCCTGGGACACTCACTCCCAAACACTCCACCACCCTGTAACAAACACTCTGGGACACACCCTAGAACACACATCCAATGTGGAACGCTCAATCACTGCCGCACTACAAAACCCACTCACAGCGTTAGGTCACCCTAGGGAGGGTAGGCAACACTCCAAGTCCAAACAGGATTTCATACTGGTCAATGAATACAAATGCTTAAAAACCTGTTTTGACTGGTAGTTTATCTAGTTCAAGGAACACAATTGTATTGATTTCCATTAAATTTCAAAAGAATACCATACTTGCATGAAAAAAAAAAAGAAAAAAAGAAAAAAAAAGAAGAGAAAATACAGTAATGGTAGTAGCGGTTGCATGTGGATATGCACACATGCTCACACCTACAGCCAACAACATTAGCATCCTCTTTCAAGCATGGTGCCCCCCCCCCCCCCCCCCCCCGCCCCCCCTGCAAAGGAAGGCCATCCACTGACATGAAGTTGTTGATGGCACTGGTGTACACCCTCAGCAGGAACTCCGCCTCCTGGTTGGGCTCGAAGGTGGATGGCACCACCACGTAGCGCCCTTTCTTCACCGGCCCGTAGCGCAGGAAGATGGATCGACTGTCGCGGTACACGGTGGATGTGGTCTTCTCCTGCAGGCTCAGCTCGTGGATCCTGTGGCGACGGTTCAGCTCCACCTGACAAAGGCAGTCGTCCGTCAACACTAAGCATCAGCTTGCTTTTCCTATCCTCTTTTTCTTCTTCTTTTTATTTTACACTTGACCAATACCACACTCAAAGCATCGATTTATGTCCTTCCTCCAACCACTGCTAAACCCAGTAAACATGCTGGATCTGATTCTCATCCACTCCGGATTTACTCAGAAGTGTTGACATGCATGCATATATAAGTGTGCGCACATGCATGTGTGCACCAAAGTGCACATTTGAGTCTTTGTTGCCAAAATTGCACACTTAAAAGAATTTGGAAGAACTCACAGCCAACATGTTCAGTGGCCAGTTTATTATGAAGTTCTGGAATCAGGAAGGTGGTAGAAAAAGTGCCTGGGTCTAGCCTGGGAACAATATGGGCAGGAGATGTATACAAAAGCTCTTGTTCATTAGCGCCCCCCCCCCCCCCCCACCTTCTTTTTTTTAACTGTTCAATGGATGAGGTGAGGGTATTTAGACATTTAGAATGGAGTTCCAAAGACAACCTTCTTTTCTTTAACTGTTCAATGGATGAGGTGAGGGTGTTTGGACATTTGGAATGGAGTCCCCAGGACATATGAAATGGAGTCCCCAGGACATATGGTGTTTACCTTGAGCACTGTGAAGCCGATGGTTTTGTTGATGGAGCCATCTTTGTCCCGAGTACTCTTCTGCATCAGTTGTATCATGAACTCGTCGTCATCCTCCACATCAAATGCGTACTGCACACCCAACACACCACTGTTAGCGCTTCATCAGCCACACACCTCTGCATCTTCAACTTGTCGTCATCCTTCACATCAAATTCATACTGTACACCAGACACACCACTGTTAGAGCTTCATCAGCCACACACCTCTGTATCAGCTATTTTATCAATTTGTCGCCATCCTCCACATCAAATTCAAACTGCACATCCAACACACCACTGTTAACACTTCATCAGCCACACACCTCTGTATCAGCTGTATCGTCAATTTGTCGCCATCCTCCACATCAAATTCAAACTGCACATCCAACACACCACTGTTAACACTTCATCAGCCACACACCTCTGTATCAGCTGTATCGTCAATTTGTCGCCATCCTCCACATCAAATTCAAACTGCACATCCAACACACCACTGTTAACACTTCATCAGCCACACATCTCTGTATCAGCTGTATCGTCAATTTGTCGCCATCCTCCACATCAAATTCAAACTGCACATCCAACACACCACTGTTAACACTTCATCAGCCACACACTTTGCATGCTCTGGGTGACTACCCACACTACTGGCTCCCTGTTAACACCACCACTTTCTGTGAAACCCAAAACATCCAGGAAAATAAACCTTAGGCTCACCAACCTCCTGAAGTGATGTTCCTGTCTTCTTTTTGACAGGAACCTTTCCTTGCTGCACTGATGTCTAAAACATGTACATGCAGTGTTCTTGAGGAACTTTTCCCTACTAGTGATGTCTGAAACATGTACATGCAGGGTTCTTGAGGAACTTTTCCCTACTACAGTGATATCTGAAACATGTACATGCAGTGTTCTCGAGGAACTTTTCCATACTACAGTGATATCTGAAACATGTAATGCAGGGTTGTCAAGGAACTTTTCCCTACTACAGTGATGTCTGAAACACGTCCATGCAGGGTTTTCGAGGAACTTTTCCCTACTGCAGTGATGTCTGAGACATGTACCTGGGGGTTTTTGAGGAAAGTTTCCTTGTTGTTTGGGCAGCCTCCTGCCCTGTCGGGTTTTCTCCAGGCGCTGTGTGAGAGGCCCTCGTGCCATGTCTTGCTCAAGGAGAAGAAGGAGGTGTTGACTACACGACAGATGGCTGTCTGGTGAAAGTACTTGCAGAAATCCTCAAACGTCATCCTGGGCAGAGGGTTAAATAAACACATTATCTTTGTTGCTTTTGGGGGGCTTTTTTGCTTCTTCAACTCATTATACAGGCTAGCCAAAGGGTTTAATCTGTTCATATTCACCTTGTATTTATGTGAATGCTTGGTGTATGCATGTTCAGATGCATAAAAACAAAATTAAAAACATATGAAAAAAATTACAAATAAATATGTGATGCTGTAACTATGTTAACCCCTTCACTGCCTCAACCCATAACTTTTCTAGATGGAAAAGTGCCTGCATGGGCCTGCAAAAGATAAATGTTTTGGACCTAGAGAAAACTGTACTTTCAATACTGTGCATTCTAAAGCAAATCCAGCATTGTGCTGCAGGTAAGAAAGAAAAAGGATTTCAGATTTCAATTTTTTCATCTTACTCAGTTACTGTGTGGCATATGATGAACATACATGCATGGCAGTGAAGGGGTTAAGCTGCTATTCAAGACATCATCAACGAACAAGGGAGTTGACCAGTGCTCCAAAGATGTCAAACAAACAAGACATGTTCAAGATTCTTCCAAGAATGAAGACATGTTATTCAGATCAGAAACAACCCACCTAAAAAACAATTGCATTTTTGTTTCTGATCACTTCAGCTGTTAAAAAATTACCCAAACTGGACTAAACCTGAAATGAGGTTAAATGTTTATCATAATTTAGTCAAAGTGCATAATAACACTTGCAGTGGTTGCTTTCCTCATTGTTTAGAACTGAAAACTGAATTAGTACATGCAGAAGACTCTTGATGGTCTTTACTCAATTTCTTTACAAATTACATGAAACCTCATAAGAGACAGCAATGAAAACTTGTCACAAGCTTCTCTTGCAATTGTTTCTGTGCTTGTTTGCACAACCAGAATCTTATGAACTTCATGGAGCAGGGACTCTATGGTAGTATGACCATCGGACAGCACAAAATATTACTGGCTGAAAGGAAATTAACAAAATGTCCTTTAGTTCCACTGCACATGCATCCCTTTCCCGTAACGATTCCCGGACAGAGATAGACTGAGAGACACAGTCAGTCAAGTTAAGACAGGCAGACACGGAGAGACAGTCAGTCAGTAAGACAGACAAGCAGGCAGGCAGACCGAGACTGTCAGTCAGTTAGACTGACAGACGAGCAGTCAGTCAGCCGGTGGGTCAGACAGACAAACAGGAAGGCAGGAGCAAAGGCAGAGAGCATAACCTGCCACTCACCAGAATTCTCCATCCTCCTCAAAAGTGAGCCCCACCTTCTGACGGTCATTCTTGTCAATCTTGTCCCACTCCGGAGAACTGCAACCCACATGGCACAACCAACAATCCTTACTTACCACTCTTGTCACGTCCTGCTTCTGCTTTATCACTTATATCCTCCCACCCATGTATGCATGCACACACACAACACACACACACACACACACAGTGTTACATGCATGCATACATACACAGTGTGACATGCATGCATATACACATAACCATCCACACACATATCCACACACCCACACTACTCAGCTGCACTGCCCACCCACATGCACTACAACCCCCACCCCTCCACATGCAATACTAACACCCACACTACTCACACCTATGTGCTACCCCAACCCCCACATTACCAACCCCCCCCCCCCCCCACCATACCAAACACACATAAGTGTTGTTTTTTTAATCCCAACTGCACAAATGGTGACATATTCCTAATTTGTATACATATGCATGTACAAAATGTCAATAACCAAAGAAAGTTACTGCTATTCTTATCACATACTGTTTCCCATTGTTGAATCATATTTCGTTCTCCAAGACAATGCTGCATTTTGGTTACAACCTGCAGCAACCACTCTATTGCTGTGCAGACAATTACACTCATTTCTGTTGACGTTATGCTGTATCCTGGTTACTGCTTGCACCAACCTCTTCATGGTCTCCCTGGCAATTACACTTGTAATGTAAACTTCTGCGAGGTAACACTGTACTTTACCTACTGCTTGCAACAATCTGTTCATTGTCACCAGGCAATTCAACAACTATCCCGCCAAACAGAGACAAAACGATGGTAATGAACAAGGCAGACATACTCACCAAAAGAGGACAGGTCATGGACCCCCCCCCCCCCCCCCCCCCCATGTATCTGTGATCAGTTTTCTTTGGGTTTTCTTCCACACACACAGTCTGATGAGGCACAGGCAAAGGCAGTGTGATAACTCACCCATCACTAAAGTCCCCTTCTGCTGAAACGGACAGTGAAGAGACACAGACGAAGGCCGTGTGATAACTCACCCATCACTAAAGTCCCCTTCTGCTGAAACGGACAGTGAAGAGACACAGACAAAGGTCGTGGGATAACTCACCCATCACTAAAGTCCCCTTCTGCTAAAACGGAGTGATTAGACAGACGAAGGCCGTGTGATAACTCACCCATCACTAAAGTCCCCTTCTGCTGAAACGGACAGTGAAGAGACACAGGCAAAGGCTGTGCGGTAACTCACCCGTCACTTAAGTTCCCCTTCCACTGAAACTGACAGCGAAGAAACGCAGAAAAAGGCTGTGCGGTAACTCACCCGTCACTTAAGTTCCCCTTCCACTGAAACTGACAGCGAAGAAACGCAGAAAAAGGCTGTGCGGTAACTCACCCGTCACTTAAGTTCCCCTTCCACTGAAACTGACAGCGAAGAAACGCAGAAAAAGGCTGTGCGGTAACTCACCCGTCACTTAAGTTCCCCTTCCACTGAAACTGACCGCGAAGAAACGCAGAAAAAGGCTGTGCGGTAACTCACCCGTCGCTGAATGCCCCTTTCCATTCACACTGCCCCCAGGGGTTTCTGAGGCGAATCATGGGCAGCTTGTCACGGTTGAAGATGCCAAACAGACCAGAACCCTCCAGGTGAACATTCTTCACTGCAGTGATCCCGTATGCGTGACCTTTCACCAGACCAACATCAGTGGATGCCTCCATCTCCTCCGCTGAGGTGGCCTACATTCCAAATTAGCAAGAAACCCAAATGGTCACGGCAGACATAAGGAAGGAGATGGAGTGAGTTCCTTCTGGGATTTTAACGTCCTGTCAATTGCATGGGGTCACTCAGGATGAATCACATATTAAGTTCTTTTACACTAGTGCAAAACACAGGCCATTAAATCACATGTAAAAAGCTTAAATCACCGTTCTGGAAACAACAGTCAACAGCAACCACAATCAAATCAAAAAGGTTGACACATTTCAGTATTTCTACATTTCAT
>JABMCL010001273.1:372500-440000 GCA_018857735.1 Alviniconcha marisindica | reverse complement strand
TAGTACTAAAATACTACAGCTAAGTTAGATAACAGTTTGTCATTAAGGAGCTGTAGACATCCCCCACCCCCTCCCACACATACCACTCCACCACCTCAGTGTAAAAAAGGTCAGAACCAGAAATGGAATACCAGGGGAAATGTGTGTGGGAGTTAGGCCCTGCATCACAAACACTGAACAGGACTGCTGTGTGTCAAAATGTGTAGGTGTGTGTGTGTTGGGGGCTGGGTCTCAGTGTGTGTGGATAGCGAGTGTGACAATGGGCCACTCAGCAAGCACCAAAGTGCACGCCCGTTCTTTTCCCAGCACTGACAACAGCACGATTTATGTGTGCGTGTGTGTGTGTGTGTAAATGTGTGTGTGTGTGTGTGTGCAGGCACACATACATTTGTTCATACTGTATAATATTATACATTTGTGTATTCACATACCTGCAAACATGCTTGTGAGCATGCATACAATTATGTGAACTTCCATGCATTCATCAGTTCATGTGTCAGTTTGTACGGACAAATCTTCTTTCTTGTAATGATAGAAACTCAGTACATTATGATCAATCCACCCTAACACAAGCCATACATGTGGCAGAGAATCAATTTTAGCCCTGGATTAAAACTGCACAGCCACAAAATCAGCACAGCCAATACAGCATGCACTCACGTAGCCGGCTGTTGTTAGTTCTTTGCATAGATACATGTACAGCTCCTCAGAACCAAGCCCAACCCATACAATGACAAAATGGTCCTGTTGTAAGACCTCACACTCAGTCCAGCAGGTTCATTGATGC
This sequence comes from Alviniconcha marisindica, assembly GCA_018857735.1. Taxonomy (NCBI): domain Eukaryota; kingdom Metazoa; phylum Mollusca; class Gastropoda; family Provannidae; genus Alviniconcha; species Alviniconcha marisindica. The sequence continues at coordinate 439,213 of JABMCL010001273.1, read as the reverse complement.
AATGACTGGTTCAAAGCAAACCCAAAATAGCAAGAATCCCCCCCCCCCCCCCCCCCCCCCCCCCAAACACACACATATCCTTCCTACCGTCTGTCTCAAATTACTGAACTGTTGTGCTTCATGAGGTCGAGAAGATGGGAGTGTGTTGGTATGTTGTGTGTGTGTGTGTGTGTGTGCGTATGTGTGTGCGTGTTGTGCATGTCTGTGTGTGCATGTACACAATGCATAGCCCTCAGAATGCATGAGAGACTGAAGGACTCAAGGGGGAGAGAGAGAGAGAGAGAGAGAGAGAGAGAGAGAGCAACAAAGGAAAAGGCAGGGGGAGAGATATATATATATTACACAAGACAATAGAGACAGATCAAAAGACAGACTGACAGATGTTGGGAGAGTGAGACAGACTGGCTCACGTGCGCACCCACACACACACACACACCATAAACACACACACACACACACGCACGCACACACACGCACACCCACACACAAACACCCACGCAAGCACGCACAAACACACCATACACACACTCACACGCACGCACACACACACGAATGAGGAAAACAGACAGAAAGAGAACATTTAACCATCACCATAAAGGAAACACGCACCTTTGGACGTTTCCAGACCACATTGCCAAACTTTCCAGGTGTGGATGACAGGGAGCGGTCATCAGGAGGAAATTCGGGGTCAATGAAGAGTGTTCCTTTGGCCTGCGATTCCTTCTTCAGGCCTTGGTAATCCTGGTTCTTGTACTTCTTCGTGGAGTCAAACAAGAATCCCATGGTGCCACAGCTCTTCTGTTCTACCACTACACCTGTACCATCGTTTTCATGTGAAAAGTTATTCTCTAGCCAGCAAAAAGTATCACTAGTTCTAGATTTTGTCCTAAGATGTTATGAATGAATGCAAATTTATAAATGGTGCATAAAAAAACTTCCACACAAAACCTTGCATGTTCAGAGCAAGTTATGAAAAATATTTTTCAATTTCACAATCACAATCATATTCACACTCTCAAAACTGCTTAAACTGTGTCAGTCACTATTTGATCAGTAAAGTGTGTGTCACTGTCAGAGATGTATTTTGGCATCAGACATCAGTCCCTGACCTAAACTGCTCAAATAAAATGTCTGATTATTAATATTATTGCAGAAGAAGAACAAATGTGCCATTTATTTCTGTTTTATTTTGTGGCTGTCAGTATCCATTTAATATTTCTATACTTTTGTGTCAGACCTCCAGTCCCCACAGAGAATGATGACTGTCACAATTCTCTGCTTCAATTATGCCTCAAACTCTAATCAGGCCACTACTGACAACTGTGCTCTTAAATTAGGTGAATACCTGGGAAGCTTTCAACAAAAACTATTATCATCTGCTATGATCTTGAGGAAGAACCATGAGGAAAAATGGCACTGGTCTGTTCAACAAGCAAGCTGTTCGAAAGAGCATGAATCTCATTAGCTTAACAATCTGTGCTTACGGACTGATTTGCAGCTTAAAAGAAGTATGCATTTCAGCTGCACTGCACTGTTTCCATCAGAATTACGAGACACAAAGCATTATTTATCTCTGACAATATATGGGTACTCAGAGATGGGATTTGGGTCATATGACATGGCAGTGTGTATACTGTTTCCAACACTTCTGTTACTCAGATGACTAAATTAACATTATTATTATACCTGTCAGATTTAAAATTAAAAATAACAAAAAATAATTCACTGGTCATCAATATGCCCAAAAGAGTTAAAAACATCAAGTGCTCCAAAGAATTACAACAAAAACAGCATCTGATGAATTCCAGAGTTTAGGACACTAACCTGACAATTACCATTATCAGATTAGCTTTCAATGGAACAACTGTGAAGCACATCAAGGAGTCAAATATTAGATAGCACTTAACATTTACATGACCCTACCACCTGAAATCAGTCGCACTGACACTAGGTCAGAACAGAGAGCTGGGCCATATTTACAATGTACTAATAAACAAACTCTGATTTGTGGTTTTCATCAAAATCCAGTGCTTCAGTGACATTTCTATCCCAAAACATTACTTCTGACAGTGACTGCCAAATGTGACGTTTCAAGACATTTCAATTGAGCACTACAAACAACAGCTGTAATAGTCTCTGACAGAAGTCAGTTTGAATTCTCAATTACTTTTGAACCAGTTGACAGAACTGGATGATGTTGGTATTTCATTGGAATGGAAATCAGATGTCTCTAGAAGTAGAAGACTGAAGTATACATGTAAAAATCAAAACATCAAAAGTATCAATGAGGCTGGTTTTGGAGGGTATGGTCATATTATATTATAACATTAACATGCAATTGCATTAGAAACCGAATGGGATGCACATAAAACAATGTTTAAAAAGGTCTGTAGTGAAGCCGAATGTCACAAGAAATACCACCAGAAAGGAAAGGCTAGGTGAAATAAACCTACAGCAATAGCAATTGCATCAAAGATTGTGAAGAACCTCACTGTCATCACTATCACTATCAAACATAAAAATATCATTTTTGAAGCTGGCTTGTATAGGTTTCGTATACATCTGTGTCCAGCTTTTGTGGCTTAGGTGGGTATTACTATCAGTATCACTACACAGTTATTGGTCTGTTTGGGGTCGATATATTCCTGTGTGTGTGTGAATATGCACACGAGTATGTGTGTGTGTACATGAGAACAGCATATCCGTTGCACTTTTAGGCATTTAAAAAGAAGAAGTTATTAAGTGGTCTCAAATTTAACACTCAGTCAATGATTCTGGTTATATCAAAGTCTAGATCCCATGTCCTGTAAGGCATAACTATAGCTGAAATATTAAGAGGACAAAGTCTTATTCAAGCCATATGACGTTCATTCTTTGATTCTTATTACTCTTAATGTCCTCGGATGTCGGACGACATATCAGGGACAGCCATATGACCCAGACAATTGTCCTAATGAGTATCGTTATCAATTTGTACACCTCTGGTGTGTGTGTGTGTGTGTGTGTGTGTGTGTGCATGCCTGCATGCGTGTGCATACCCACATTCTTAACTTTTTCCACTCTGTGTGTGATATTATGAGAGATTTAAACAATATCGTTGTATTAATTCCCACTAAATATACTTGAACAGCACAGCATGATGTGGATATATATATATTATATAAACAGAATCAATACTTGCTTTATTTTGTGTTTTTCTACACTTTGATTATTTGAGCAACTGATGTGCAGAATTCATTTTAAATTGCAGAACCCATTATGACCACCCCGGCCATAGCGCTACTGACACACCCATTTCCGATTTTCAGATGTAGGCCAAGCAAAGATTCCTGAGTCACAACACATTACTCACCACACCTATCACCTATCAGTCTGCAACTGCAAGGCGGGGGCGGGGGTGGGGGATGTCAACACGCCATAACTATTCACAAACATAAGGAAAAGGTCTAATTATTTACTGGAGTTGATGGGAGGAATGCGACAATTGCGTAAATTCGAGCGGAAGCAATTTTATTGAACGCATCAGCCTTCGAAGTGGCCCCTCTGCAACTAAATGGCCTTGACCCCGCCCAGCGAAGCACGGCAGACGACAGTAAAATCCCTCGTACAATTAACAATACCGCTGTTTGCACGATCTGGCTGTAGAAACTGGTCTAGGAAACACACAATGAACAAAAATTAAAAGCAACACCGAAGCGGGACTGCTATTTGGTGACTTTAAGGTATCTTTTAAAGCTGTTTTGTGTTCAAAGCGAGACCCAGAACTTGTCTTGCAACTTTTGTTAGCCTCGCTGAAGACAGTCGCGGTACGATTCAAAGAAAACAAAATTCTAGCTGAATTGAGACCACTACAAACAAAATAAATGAAATACATTTTATATAAACGCAGCGGTGCACTACAATGTGGAACTGAGCTGAAGATTACAATCATAATTTACAACAAAGGAAACTTACAATTCAGCCACAGCAGACAGGGAATGTACCCACGGATTTTGTCGAAAGAAGCCGAGTTCCTAAGGGGAGGTCACTGCGAATGACATCTTTTCACTGAAAAAAAGCAAAACATTTTTTGGGGGGAGTCAGTCTGTGTGTGTGTGTGTGTGTGTGTGTGTGTGTGTGTGTGTGTGTGTGTGTGTGCGAGCGAGCGAGCGAGAGAGAGAGAGAGAGAGAGAGAGAGAGAGAGAGAGAGAGAGAGAGAGAGCACTTAAACTCGAAAACTGTATTTTACAAGGAATTACTGTTCAGTCATACCAAAATATCGAATTAGATCTTATAGGCTTTTTAGCCTTTTGCCTGCTAGGTCGCATACTGATGTATATTATGGTCATCATTGTTCTTTTTAAGGGAGCTGCATGTATTGACCTTGCTTGTTTTTACTAGTTACCTTGAGCTAAATATTTTGTGTTCCCAATGTTTAGAAGGTTTTTGAAGGAATTTAGTGTTCCTGCTAATACAACTTTGGGTGGCAAGTTGTTTCAATTGTTTATAACTAAGTAAGTAAAAAATAAAAAATAAAAATACGCATATTGATTAGTAAGAACTGCCTACTTGAAAGGGTGTCCTCTTGTTGCACCAGAGTGAACAAGGAGTAGTTTCAGGATCATATTCATAAAAACCATGTATAATTTTAAAAGTTTCATTCGTAATTCATGTCACCTCTTGCTCTTCTGTATTGCAGGCATGGACATTTTAGTACCCTTAATCTTTGTTCACACTCCAAGTTGTTTACACCAGTAATACGGCATTTGGTATATCAGGCAATTCTTTATTTTATGTCTCTTCACAGGAAGGTGGTATTACACACACACACACACATTTTTTTTATAGACATATTACAAGTAGCAACAACAAATTATTTGGTGTCGCAGCTTCGCACATCTTCCATATATATATATGCATATGTACCGCCTCTTCCCTCTCTGAATAATCATAATAATAACAGATTATTTATGGCACATAAAATTGCGTAAGAGCCCTGAGCGCTTACAAAGACATGAGGATACACTCATTTCATCACACACCAAGACACACACACACCTACACACACAGATCTGGATCTGGGCTTACTGTCTGGTCAGTCAGTGTTGCTTCACATGTGGTTTGTGCCGAGCTCTTCTTGTCAGCTGCTCTTTGCGTGCCGAGCTCTTCTTGTGGATCTTTGTCAGCTGCTCTTTGCATGCCGAGCTCTTCTTGTGGATCTTTGTCAGCTGCTCTTTGTGTGCCGAGCTCTTCTTGTGGATCTTTGTCAGCTGCTCTTTGTGTGCCGAGTGCGCTGGGAGCCTCTGCAGCTTCTCCTTGTCGCTCAACACCTATTTCTCCCTGCATTCTTCCGGCATTCTGTACCCTCCTGTCCTTTTTCATCATTCCATTTTGCCCTGATATAACCATCCTGGTTGTCTGGGCATAAACGCAAATTACTTACTCATTGTTCCATTTTACGTATTCTCTCTTGCATGTGTGTTCTGTTTTCATCCATGTGATGTTCATTCATTTCGAGTGTATGGATGGTACACAATTATGCATTGTCATAATTTATACTGTGTTACCAGCTAGTGTCGATTTGTATGTTGTTGTTTTTATATAGTTTTTGTTACATCATTTGATTATGCAGTTGTAATGTATCACCAGTTAGTGTTGATTTGCATGGTGTTTTTTTTAAATAGTTTATGTTACAACTTTTGCTTTTGTATTGTGCATGTAGTTTGTGAAGTGCATGGTACTCATGTGAACATGCCAGTTTTACTTACACTGAGCTAATGTTACAGTATATGAAACTAAACCAGTTGAACAGAAAGTTATGCCACATATTCCTGTTCACCACTTTTCTAAACAGATTTAAAAAAAGCTTTAATTTTTTCTCTTCTTAGCAGAAATTATTATGCCAAACACAGATACTGTCCAGTGTACTGAAATACTGTATAGAGTACAGTAAGTACCCACTGTATGTGTCCGTGTACACACATACTCATCATACACATGCATACATGCACGCACACATGCATGCCCACACTCACAAACACCTCCAACAATTCCAAAACTTTCCACACATACAACACAATGGACTCAGAAGCCACAAATGTCACAATCTTTTTATGAAGCATGCAAAGATACACATTTCTTCCTTTACGAAAACAGCTTTCATTACTCTTAGTGCCTTAAATAAAGACTATGTACACAACTCATCTTTGTTCACAACTCATCATTTCCAATCACGCAATAATTCACAACCACACGGTCCCAGTAACGTGGTGAAAAGATGTGAAACACTTGGTCAGCCATGGGTGCACATCCAGACCATATCTAATATATCAGCTTCAACATTCATGATTGCCTTTGTTAAAAATGGTGGTCATACTTGTACATATGCAATTTTTTTAAATTTGATTTTCACAATAAAAACACTGTTCATAAACTAGCATATTAAAATAATTTTTAGCATAAAGCAACAGGAGATAAGAAACCTGACACAACTTGAATTTGAAACTATGAACTCTGAAGAAGGAGAGAGAAAAATGTGCAAGGGGGTGGGGGATGGGGGGTTGTCTCTTATGCTGTGTAGGAACTATTAGTATACATATTTGAAACTAAGCCAGGTGAAGCACTTACTCTTGAGCAGGAAAGTTGAGGTGTGAGTCCATCTTGTTTAGGTTTAGCATTAGACCCAGGAGAGCGAGAAGCTGAAGTGTGAATTAATACAGTTTAGGTTTAGATAACCATAATGGTTGACTGGGCGTAAACACCAAATTATTAGGTTTAGAGGTGGGCCTAGGAGAGTGAGAAGTTCAGGTGTGAGTTAACCTTGCTTAGGTACAGAGTTGGGCCTAGGAGCGTGAGTTAACCTTGCTTAGGTACAGAGTTGGGCCTAGGAGAGTGAGTTAACCTTGCTTAGGTACAGAGTTGGGCCTAGGAGAGTGAGTTAACCTTGTTTAGGTACAGAGTTGGGCCTAGGAGAGTGAGTTAACCTTGTTTAGGTTCAGAGTTGGGCCTAGGAGAGTGAGTTAACCTTGTTGAGGTACAGAGTTGGGCCTAGGAGAGTGAGTTAACCTTGTTTAGGTACAGAGTTGGGCCTAGGAGAGTGAGTTAACCTTGCTTAGGTTCAGAGTTGGGCCTAGGAGAGTGAGTTAACCTTGTTTAGGTTCAGAGTTAGACCTTGGAGAGTGAGAAGTTGAAATGTGAGTTAACCTTGTTGATGTTTAAAGACTGGAGCAGATGCAGACACAGGCCTGTGTTTCACATTTCTTCACCCAGCACCTCCAGCACACACTAGTGCACCTCAAGTGCGGAGAAGGAATATAATATATTAAAGCACAATCAGGCTCATACTGACGGATGAACAAAAATATATTAGACCAACAGAAAGTATTCAATTTGACACATTTTCATTTTAGTGCTGTTCGCTTGCCACACAGACAAAATGAATGGTAGTCTTGTGTGTACTATTTCACACGCTGCACAAACATTGTGTGTACCGTTTCATTTGCTGCACAGACAAAATTTATGGTAGTCTTCTGTGTACTATTCCACTTGCTGCAAAAAAACAAAATTAATGGTAGTCTTGAGTGTTCTATTGAATACTAGGCCTGGTCACAGCTCTCAGATTACAGGCCTGGTCACGGCTCTTAGATTACAGGCCTGGTCACGGCTCTCTGATTACAGGCCTGGTCACGGCTCTTAGATTACAGGCCTGGTCACGGCTCTTAGATTACAGGCCTGGTCACAGCTCTTAGATTACAGGCCTGGTCACAGCTCTTAGATCCTCAGTGGCTAAGTCCTGTGAAATGCATAGCTTTGGCACAGACAATTCCAGCACGCAAATTAATACACTGCACTTCAACTTCGAGTGGACCACTTCCTGAACACCATTGTAAAGTATACTGAGAGGCCGAAATTCTGCAACTTCATACAAAAGATTTCTGACAGCAGACAAAGAAACAATGAAATGCAAGCCACGCTCAGCCCTACTCTGGAACAAGGCTTGCGTCTGTCCCAGGATGGCCAAGTGTAAACACAGTGCCTCAATTCTTCTTGGTTATCCCTCTTTCTAAACAGACCTCAGTAACTTCCTACATAATGCTGAAAGAGGGCATCAAGCCAAGCAAGCACCAGCGCCCCAACACCGTGAGAACACGCTGGCTGAAATTAATGCCCACTTAGCAAACAAAAAGCTCTTCAGGCAGATTCATTATTTGTCTAGATGCAAGTTTACAAAAACCAGACAATAAAGCCAAACATGAACAATTTGCATTAATAGCTAGCCGTAGCAAATAAATCCAAAATATTGGTAGCCACAGTAAGTAAATCCAGAATGCTGGTGTTTACAAAAACCAAACAATAAAACCAACAATTCACATTAATAGCTAGCCACAGCAAATCAGTTCAAAATGCTGGTAGCCACAGTAAGTAAATCCAGAATGCTGGTGTCTTACTCCTCTCATGATTAGTATGCACTCACAGTTACAACACATAAAGGTACCAGCACGATGCCCGCAGGCACTTCAAATCAGTTGATTCACAAAAAATGGACATGTTACTTAATATAATTCATGCAACACAAAAATAAAGATCAATTGCAAGCGCCAGTAAAACCTTTGACACGCATCATCACTTGATGTCAAGAACCTGCGTCACAACCATTCCAATCAAGGTGTGTTATTGTACAAATCAAAGTGTGTTATTGTACAAATTCAAAGTTACATGTGTCAAATTTTAGACAATAGTGTGGACGAGATGTGAAAGGCACTGGACTGCAAAGGTTGCTGGTTCAAACCTTTCAGGGTTTCAGGAAGCAGCACCCCCCCCCCCCCCCCAGCCACCCCTCCATCTTGGGGTGGGTCATTCATCACTCCAGGTACAAGCACATTAACATATTCTATGGCAGCAGTAACACTCTCCTATCTGTCTAGGAACATTCTGTAGAATTTCCTCTGTTGGGAGTTAAACCACTCAGGTGGCACAACTATGCTGGGGGCCTGGTAGCACAACTCTGTGGCTGCAGCTTTCCTCAAGGATAGCCACCTGAACTTCCCATGGGAAAAAACATCCCCACTATGAAGCTCACTAAAAACAGAAGAAGAAAAAAAAGAAAAAAAGGGAGGGGGTGGGGGCACAAAGAAGTAAGAATATATATATACATACAACTCAGAGAATGTATAACACTGTTCTACATTCTCTACATCATCATCTGTGACACATACTCTACATCATCATCTGTGACACATACTCTACATCATCATTTGTGACACATACTCAGCCCTTCCTGCGGGGTGCGGTGCCCAGAAGCCATAGAGAGCCTTGTTTTGCTGTCTTCATTCTATACACACAAGTTATTTACATTTCACACCCCTCTGAACACATTTCTTTTCCCTCCCCTCTTCCCCTTTCTTGTCTTCCCTCCCCTCTTCCCCTTTCTTGTCTTCCCTCACCTCTTCCCCTTTCTTGTCTTCCCTCCCCTCTTCCCCTTTCTTGTCTTCCCACACCTAGGGAGTCACTTGCGGCCTCAAGGCTAGATCATCACTGTACACACACGCAAGTCACAATTCACAACAAATTCCCCCCATAAAGGTCCCTGGTCTTGTACGGCACACACCAGAATGATCAAAACCTGCGATCAGCTAGCTATATCTGTAAGAGACAACTATGTAGAGAGAAAAAAACTGAAGAAAAAAGAAGTTAAAAGTTATACAGAAATGGCACAGAAATTGAGGAGCACACACGCACGCATACTTTTTTGCATAATGAACATTTTTTCACCGAAAACAAAAAAGAAGAAGGAAAGAAGAAAAGCTGGTATTGCATGCACCTGATGACTGAGGGCGGGAGCCTGCAGGTGTGGCGGAATGGTGCACCTGATGACTGAGGGCGGGAGCCTGCAGGTGTGGCGGAATGGTGCACCTGATGACTGAGGGCGGGAGCCTGCAGGTGTGGCGGAATGGTGCACCTGATGACTGAGGGCGGGAGCCTGCAGGTGTGGCGGAATGGTGCACCTGATGACTGAGGGTGATAGCCTGCAGGTGTGGCTGAATGGTGCACCTGATGACTGAGGGCGGGAGCCTGCAGGTGTGGCGGAATGGTGCAAGCAAACTGTTTGTTCCGCAAACTATTTGTGCTGTACAAGAGATAGCCATGATCATTATTATTCTGCCCATGACAGGTAGCATGTCAATGACGTCTGTTGTTGCTGGTTGGTCATCACTGCCACTCGCAGGCACACCGCCACACTCCCAGCATCGCTTTCCGCCACCGCCACACTCCCAGCATCGCTTTCCGCCACCGCCACACTCCCAGCATCGCTTTCCGCCACTGCCACACTCCCAGCATCGCTTTCCGCCACCGCCACACTCCCAGCATCGCTTTCCGCCACCTTCACATTCCCAGCATCACTTTCCGCCACCTTCACACTCCCAGCATAGCTTTCCGCCACCTTCACACTCCCAGCATCGCTTTCCGCCACCGCTACACTCCCAGCATCGCTTTCCGCCACCGCCACACTCCCAGCATCGCTTTCCGGCACCTTCCTCCAAACTCTGCCAGAACTGGTTACGCCACTGAAGGGGCACTCTTTATCTTTGCACAGCTGTCCACCGACACGGTCAGTGCCCTTTGAAAGGTTTGGGTACTGATAAGACTGTGGAAGCAACAGAGTGTCCAAGCATGAATGTGAACACGAGAAGCGTCCGTCCCAGGTAGAAAAAGAGTTCTGTCTGGATTCAAACAAATTTGGTTTTATTCATCTGATGTAAGTGACATGGGAAGTCATACCAAAAAAAAAAAGCCTGATACAATCTGAGCTGTTTGTTGCAAACTCGGCATCATTTAAGCACCAATGAAAATCTGCCTGTTAGCTGACAGTTTTCAGAGACGCTATGGCGTAATCAATAACGGCAGTGGCTGGAGGAAGGCTGTCGTGAGCTGGTGCTTGGCCTCTGGCACACACCTAGTCCACAGGCACGCTGTCACTGCACTCCTCGCCACCACGCAGCCAAAAACAAGCATGAGGGCACTGCTCCCTGCCCGCTGCTGTGGGATGATCTCATCGTAAAGTACCCTGTAAACATGCTGGATCCGACTGGGTACAGCCAAATATGGCCATTACAGCTAGCATGCAGCCGTAATCCGGCCAGATCGTATATGCCGGATCCAACTTCCTGCATCTGATTTGGTTCCATTCTTCCAAAGAAGGCCTGGATCATATTTTGTAAAACTGGCCCAGATCTGATCCGGCCAGGTTTTGCCTCCGGTCCAGAAGCAAGCCAGTGTGCAAGAACTGTCAGGCCCGATCCTGCCAGAATGCAACTGGCCTGCTACCAGTTTCCCACTTTCAGACTTGGTTGCATTCTTCTACAGATGGCCCCAACCATACTGTGCAAAAGCAGCCCAGATCTGATCTGGTTCAGGCTGACTGTGTCAGGTTTGAGCCAAACAGATCCAGTCCGGAAGCAAGCCAGTGTGCAAGAATCACGGGCCCACTTTTGGCTAATGCTTCTGCGCTGATCCAGATGGGCTGCGAATCCGATCCGGCATGTTCACTGGGCATAAGCCACACGGGGCTTTGCAATCCCTGGGTTTGACAACGCGTGGCCGCGCATGATTTGATTTCACTGCTTGCACACTGCATAGGCCGAGCTATCTTGTCACTCACTTGGCACTCAACCGGATGTTTATGCCGGGTCAATTAAAAAAGCTGTCACTTTGATCCTGGATAAATAAAACGGTGTTCTCAGCTGGATGTTTTTACCAGGCCAATTCAAAAAGCTGCCACCTGAATCTTACTTCACTCTGGATAAATAAAAGAGTGTCCTGTACGGTGAGGATTCATGCTCTGAGAATGAGGATGAGCTGTTTCTTGCTCTCATGGCAATGAGTCGGGAATTTACACAACAAAAGCAAATGAAATTGAAGAAATTCAAATCGAAGAGTCCACCATTTTGTTTGACCTTTCAGTTCACCTTTTTGGAATTTACAAAAAGAAAGGCAAAAGAAATAGATCAAATTAAGATCAAAGAGTCCACCATTTTTGTTTGACCTTTCAGTTCACCTTTTTGGAATTTACGAAAGGCAAAAGAAATAGATCAAATTAAGATCAAAGAGTCTGCCATTCTTTCAGTTTACCTTTTTTACCTTTGTGCCAATTGGTCAGCACTGCGTGCTTTCCACCTGCGTATTTACAGTGTATTCTAAAGTCTGCGATGTGCCTGGGAAGTGCCTTCTGCCTGCAGCTACAAAATCTGAGGCTGTCCTTATCACACTAACAAAATGACACATTGCAAAGCATCGTGTGGCTTACTTAGCTTCAAGAGTGTCCTCCCACAATGTGATCAGCCCAAAAGCCCTGTGATGGAAGGCACGGTGCCCTCTCAGCCTGTGATGGAAGGCACGGTGCCCTCTCTCTCAGCCTGTGATGGAAGGCACGGTGCCCTCTCTCTCAGCCTGTGATGGAAGGCACACGGTGCCCTCTCTCTCAGCCTGTGATGGAAGGCACACGGTGCCCTCTCACTCAGCCTGTGATGGAAGGCACACGGTGCCCTCTCACTCAGCCAGTGATGGAAGGCACGGTGCCCTCTCACTCAGCCTGTGATGGAAGGCACGGTGCCCTCTCATTCAGCCTGTGATGGAAGGCACACGGTGCCCTCTCACTCTGCCTGTGATGGAAGGCACGGTGCCCTCTCACTCAGCCTGTGATGGAAGGCACGGTGCCCTCTCATTCAGCCTGTGATGGAAGGCACGGTGCCCTCTCATTCAGCCTGTGATGGAAGGCACACACGCACTGCCCTCTCACTCAGCCTGTGATGGAAGGCACGGTGCCCTCTCATTCAGCCTGTGATGGAAGGCACGGTGCCCTCTCACTCAGCCTGTGATGGAAGGCACAGTGCCCTCTCACTCAGCCTGTGATGGAAGGCATGGTGCCCTCTCTCTCAGCCTGTGATGGAAGGCACGGTGCCCTCTCACTCAGCCGGTGATGGAAGGCACAGTGCCCTCTCTCTCAGCCTGTGATGGAAGGCACGGTGCCCTCTCACTCTGCCTGTGATGGAAGGCACACACACACTCCCCTCTCACTCAGCCCAGCACTATTTACAATACGACAGATTCAAGCGATGAATGAGAAACTTGGTTATGAGCAACACGCCTACAAGAAATGAGCAACAAGCTTACGGGAAATACCAACATTTATAACCATGTTGCCAACTGCGTATATTTCAATAAGTAAAATAGGTTTATAGCTGATGGGGCTGCTGAGGCATTTGCCAGTGTTCACTTCCACAGGTCACATCGCTGTGTGCTCTGACCGCTTCATAAATGTAGACCCGTCACTGTTCACTTCAACAGGTGACAATGTTACGCTTGGACTGGTCAGTCTCACAGCCTAAGTGTGCCATAGCAAACTTTGAGGATGCTCCAAACCCTGAATCCTCTCCAACTCTCCCACCTTCAAGGCAGTTTGGACCAGAGTTTCGATAACCCCTCTGCTCCCTGTTGAGCCGGGGGAGCAAGAATCTGATTCCGCTGCAAGAGGGAATGAGGCACCCAACAGGCTCCTTACGAAGGGGGCACACCTTTCCTCTCTTTGTCTGATCATTTTCTGAACTGATTTACTCTCTTTAAGGTCTTCCAGACCTCAGTGTAATGCCTCAACAATCAGTTGTTTATTCCCCACCCCTTCTTTTCTCCTGCTTCTTTTCTGCACTTCAACCTAAATATTCCTGGACAAAAAGCTATTTGTAACAAACACTGCACTACCACAGAGCAAGTGCTGCAGAGAGTGACAAGCATGCTGAAGGTTACAAGCAAAGCAAGCTGAAGGTTACAAGCAAAAACAAACAGAGTTATAAGCAAGCTCAGCATCACCTGCAAGCTCAGAGTATTCAGCAAGCTGGGAATGAAAGCTTGGAGAAACCCAAAAGCTCAGAGCCACCAGCGAGGTCACAGTTACAAGCTCAAAGCCAGCAGCCAGTTCACAGTTACAAGCTCAAAGCCAGCAGCCAGTTCACAGTTACAAGCTCAAAGCCAGCAGCCAGTTCACAGTTACAAGCTCAAAGCCAGCAGCCAGTTCACAGTTACAAGCTCAAAGCCAGCAGCCAGTTCACAGTTACAAGCTCAAAGCCAGCAGCCAGTTCACAGTTACAAGCTCAAAGCCAGCAGCCAGTTCACAGTTAAAGCTCAAAGCCAGCAGCCAGTTCACAGTTACAAGCTCAAAGCCAGCAGCCAGTTCACAGTTACAAGCTCAAAGCCAGCAGCCAGTTCACAGTTACAAGCTCAAAGCCAGCAGTAAGCTGCTTAGTTATAAGCAGACTCAGAGCCACCTACAAGCTGAGACTGACAAGCAAGCTCAGAGCCACCTACAAGCTGAGACTGACAAGCAAGCTCAGAGCCACCTACAAGCTGAGACTGACAAGCAAGCTCAAAGCCACCAGTAAGCTGAGACTGACAAGCAAGCTCAGAGCCACCCACAAGCTGAGACTGACAAGCAAGCTCAGAGCCACCTACAAGCTGAGACTGACAAGCAAGCTCAGAGCCACCCACAAGCTGAGACTGACAAGCAAGCTCAGAGCCACCTACAAGCTGAGACTGACAAGCAAGCTCAAAGCCACCAGTAAGCTGAGACTGACAAGCAAGCTCAAAGCCACCAGTAAGCTGAGACTGACAAGTAAGCTCAAAGCCACCCACAAGCTGAGACTGACAAGCAAGCTCAAAGCCACCAGTAAGCTGAGACTGACAAGCAAGCTCAAAGCCACCAGTAAGCTGAGACTGACAAGCAAGCTCAATGCCAACCACAAGCTGAGACTGACAAGCAAGCTCAAAGCCAGCAGCAAACCGAGAGTGTCAAGCAAGTTTCAAACAACCAGCAAGTTTTATGAGTCACAAGCAAGCTAAAATCAAAACCAACTACACTTTGTTCCAGTCTTACTGCATGTACTTGTTCATCTGAGTTCTCTACTTCTCTTTCTTCTTCTTCCATTCAACAGACACATCGCCAAGTCCTCATAATCACTCTTTCATGTGCCTGTAGGAGTGAAATCATTTTCTAGGACAAAAAACCCACATGCAATTCACTCAAGCGATTCAACTTTCAAGCCACTGAGAGCATGGAGTGAAATCATTATCTACAACAGATGTATCATGCACTCAATCATTTAAAGCACAGAGCAAAATCGTCTATAACACCAGTACAATTCAGTCAATCAATTTGAAGCACAAGTCACTGAAAGCATGAAATGAAAGCATAAACTATGACACACGTATGATTCATGCAATCACTAAAAGCATGAAGTGAAATCATTGTCTACAACACCTCTATCATGCACTCAACCACTTTAAACCACATGTCACCGACAGTGTGGAATGAAATCCTATCCATGAAACAGGTACAGCAATTCAAGCCACAAGTCACAGGCAGTGTGGGGTGAACTCTTTACGCATGAGACACGCACAGTTCAGACAACCAATGCAAGCCACATGTCACTGACAGTGTGGAATGAAATCCTATCCATGAAACATGTACACTTCAGTCAACCAATGCAAGCCGCAAGTCACAGTGTGGGGTAAAATCCATATCCATGTGACATGCATAGCACAGTCAACCAATACAAGCCGCAAGTCACAGACAGTGTGCACTGAAACTGACACAACCTTCCCTGGGAAGATAACCCAAACACACGCAGATGTACACACCTGCATTCTTTGTGACCATGGAGAAGTGACTCACTGTTACTCTAAATGACAAGAGCCTGTCTGGCCCAATGGGAAGGCGCCAGGCTGGTAAGCAGAAGGTCCCTGCTTCCGCCTACTCTGGCTCTCATTTCTCTTGAAAAGTGGCTGCTTGTGGCACTGACCCGTGAGTTCTCACCACCGCCCATCTTGATGTAGGAGTCATTCTGGTGATGACAGTGTAGCATTAGGTATAGTCTCCCCTTTCCCCATCTCCTGAGATCTCAGTCCCCTGCTAGTACCTCTTCGGAGACAAGTCTGCATTAAACCAGTTTAATCAACCAACCATCTTAGCCCCCCCACAACCAAACAAAAGTTTAAATGATTTACACACTGCTGCGTATCTTGGCACCAAAACTCTTTCTGAATGTAACAGTGCAGTAGGTGGGGGTGATCCCCCTTCCCCACCCCGGGGACGCTAGTCCCCACTGCAACAATAGAAACAACTCAGCATTCAGCAAATGTCAAGTCTAACAACAACTGTCCTTCAAAGCCCACCCTGGCCACTGCAGTCACCCCAATCAGCTGAAGACTCCACAAGACACAAAAATGCTTGCCACTAAATGCAGTTGATCAGCTGGCTTTCTCTGGTCAAGCAGAATGAAGTGGTATTCAGCCTCACACGCAGCTCTAGTCAACTGACTTTCTCTGGTTAAACAGATGACAGAAGTGATATTCAGCCTCAAACGCAGCTCTAGTCAATTGACTTTCTCTGGCTAAACAGATGACAGAAGTGGTATTCAGCCTCAAACAACACTCTAATCAACTGGATTTCTCTGGGTAAACAGACAGAAGTGGTATTCAGCCCTAAACACAGCTCTCTTCAGTTTGCTGAGAAAAAAGTCAGCTAGTTTTCTCTAACTAGCTAGAAAGAAGTGGTACTCAGCTTTAACCAGAGGAAAAAGTAAGCTGGCTTTTTCTAGCTAGCTAGAAAGAAGTGGTATTCAGCTTTAACCACAGAGGAAAAAATAAGCTGGCTTTCTCTAGCTAGCTAGAAAGAAGTGGTATTCAGCTTTAACCACAGAGGAAAAAGTAAGTCCCCTTTCTCCTGCTTGCTAGAAAGAAGTGGTATTCTCTTTAACCACAGAGGATGCTAGAAAGAAGTGGTATTCAGCTTTAACCACAGAGGATGCTAGAAAGAAGTGGTATTCTCTTTAACCACAGAGGATGCTAGAAAGAACTGGTATTCTCTTTAACCACAGAGGATGCTAGAAAGAACTGGTATTCTCTTTAACCACAGAGGATGCTAGAAAGAAGTGGTATTCAGCTTTAACAACAGAGGAAAAGGTCAGTTGGCTTTCTCTGGCTAGCTAGAAAGGGGTGGTGTTCATCCTTTACCACAGAAAAGTCAATGGGATATTTCTAGCCAACTAGAAACAGGTTGTATCCAGCCTTTGCCACAAAGCAGCGGGTGTCAGGACTGCACAGCAATCAGAATGGAGAAGGTACATATACATCAGCAGTATCTTTAGCTCAACGACCCGGGGGGGGGGGGGGGAGGGTGTAACGACAAACAATCTCCAAGAAGTGGAATGGAAAGGTGAAATTATAATACCAGATTAATATATAAGGAGGAGAAAGACAACCACTCTAATCTGAATAAAAATAACTTTAAAAGGCAAAAAAGATAAGACATTGGGCATTCAAACGTCTATTCAATATAGCCAATTCCTCCTTATGACCTTTAGATTCAGCATATTGTATTATCATGCCACATGGTGCTGTATTATCATGCCACATGGTGCTGTATTATCATGCCACATGTTGCTGTATTTCCTTCAAGTATAACTTTGCTATATCTCCTCTGAAAATCTTACATTTTGCCCCGGTGCAACGCTGCTAGTCTTGGCCAGCCAGACTCTAGCACAAAATCTTGCCTGTGGGGCTTGGTGACCGAGACTAAGTGGAGACAACTCCAATGCACACATCAGTGGGGAGCATCAACTTCAATGTGTAAGAAGAAATTTAAAAAGAATTAAACAAACAAAAACAAAAAATTAAAAAGGAAATTTTAAAAGAAAAAAGAATGAAATCACAGTCTTGTTGAAATTGACAATTAAATGCTTCAAAAAAGAAAGACCTGTGTTGCAATTACAGGTATTGCAAAGATAAGACCACAGCTTTTAAACATAATACTTGCAGCAGACACACACACACACACATGCAGTGATACATGCACAACCGAACAATGAGAAAGAGAGGACAGCTAAGCAACTGTTCACAAAAGTTACACAGAATTCTTCTTGCATTGATCTAGACTGTGGAGAGAGATCTATAAAGCAAGTATTACACTAAAAACGGTTCTAAATATAGCTTCGCCAACTTGGTGAAGGACCACTTGGCAAATACACCTTCAGTCAGTTGGGTTCTTAACATGAAGACAGCAGGCTACCTGTGCCTAAACCTTTGACGCTTTGCCACAGAACACATCCTTGCTTTTCTTTCTGCCATAGAACACAGCCTTTCTTGTCTTTCTGTTCTTGCAGCTGTGGTCAGGCAGGTCCCACACCATCCGCTGATGCTGCAGCTGTGGTCAGGCAGGTCCCGCACCATCCGCTGATGCTGCAGCTGTGGTCAGGCAGGTCCCGCACCATCCGCTGATGCTGCAGCTGTGGTCAGGCAGGTCCCGCACCATCCGCTGATGCTGCAGCTGTGGTCAGGCAGGTCCCGCACCATCCGCTGATGCTGCAGCTGGGCAACGAAAACTTCAGCAGTGTCAGTTTCTTCTTCCACTGTCCACAGCTCGTTACCTTGCAAACTTCAGCAGTGTCAGTTTCTTCTTCCATTGTCCACAGCTCAAGTTACCTTGCAAACTTCAGCAGTGTCAGTTTCTTCTTCCATTGTCCACAGCTCAAGTTACCTTGCAAACTTCAGCAGTGTCAGTTTCTTCTTCCACTGTCCACAGCTCAAGTTACCTTGCAAACTTCAGCAGTGTCAGTTTCTTCTTCCATTGTCCACAGCTCAAGTTACCTTGCAGTCATCAATGGCCAATGACCTGATCATGTCTGATAAACTGACTAGCCGACCAGTGGTCAGTTTTGACCACGTTGCCGAGACTTTGTACAGGCTGACTTGTGATGTAACTTCAGTGAAGAAAAGCCTTGACAATGTCTCGGCGAAGCAGTCAGTTACTTCATGCCTTTAAACTATAGGTACAGCATCCTACTTAGAACATCTTGAGGCAGCACCCTGCTTAGCACATCTTACACTCAATAGCTGTGGGAGCCCTACTCAGTACATCTTACAGCACCCTGCTTAGCACATCTTACACTCAATAGCTGTGGGAGCCCTACTCAGTACATCTTACAGCACCCTGCTTAGCACATCTTACACTCAATAGCTGTGGGAGCCCTACTCAGTACATCTTACAGCATCCCTGCTTAGCACATCTTACACTCAACTCAATAGCTGGGGCAGCCCTATTCAGTACATCTTACACACAACTGAACAGCTGTGGGAACCTTACTAAGCATCTCTTATAAGGTGCAGGAAACCTACCAACTACAAATATATACTCAACAGCTGTGGGAACCTTATTAAGCACCTCTTATACTGAACTCAACAGCTGCAGGAATGCGGGAACCCTAATAAGCACATCTTAAAATAAACTCAACAGGTTTGGGAACACTGTTAAAGTATGTATTACACTGAACAGGTGTGTGTGTGTGAACCTTATTAGACACATTGTATACTGAACTCAGCAGGTGCACAAAACCTATCAAGCACGTCTTACAATGAACTCAAACAGGTGTGGGAACCCTATCAAGCGTGTCTCACAATGAACTTGATCAAACAGGTGTGGGAACCCTATCAAGCACATCTCACAGTGAACTTGATCAAACAGGTGTGGGAACCCTATCAAGCATGTCTCACAATTAACTTGATCAAACAGGCGTGGGAACCCTATCAAGCACATCTTAAACTGCACATGTGCAGGGAACCCTGCTAAGCATGTTACACAGAACTCAACAGGTGTGGGAACTCTATCAGTCATGTCTTACACTGAATTCAGTAAGTGCAAGAACCCTGCCAAGCACACGTTACACTGAATGCAACTGGTGTGGGAACCCTATCATGCACGTCTTGCACTGAAGTGCACTATGCAGGATCCCTGTTCAGCTCTTACAACTGTGTCACCTTCTCTCTTTGCTGTTCATTAGCTCGGCAAACACCATCACCTTTTCTTGACCATGCACCTCATTTTCATGGCCTCTACAAGCTGAACAAGGGGAAATGTGTGTGTGTGTGAGATTGTGTGTGTGTGTGTGTGTGTGTGAGATTGTGTGTGTGTGTGTGTGTGTGTGAGATTGTGTGTTTGTGTGATGCATGTGTATATGTGTGTTTGTGCGGCATGTATGCATGCATATATACATGTGTGTGTGTGTGTGTGTGTGTGTGTGAACACATATGCATGTGTCTGTATGTGTTCATGTATGTGTGTGTATACATAATTTTATGTGTGTGTATGTGTGTGTGTGTGTGTGAGGGGGGGGTGGGGGGGTAAGAATGTGTATGTGTTTCATCTTTTGCTGCCCCAAAATTTCTCATTTGTGTTGTCAGGCACGAAGGCAAGAGAGTGAAACAATTTTGTAAAAATCCACTAAAAATGCAGTTTTCACACAAGAAGAGTAGGCTTTGCACTCTAAGAAGTTTGCTTCAGACATCAACTGCCTGGAGAATCTCAGGGTCAATTCTTTGGCTCCGCTAGCACTGCAAACAGCTCCCACTGGTCAAAGGGACAGCGATGACCACCGGCATTCCACGTCAAGGCTGGCAGCAGCAGGCTTCGCTGCCAGTGCTAGCTGTCCATCTGACTAGCCATGCGGCTGAAAAGGCGTGTCCGATGCGCACTGCTTGTGGCTGAGTTGATGACCTCCATCCACCTGGAACACACATACAGCAACTCTGGTAAAGCAGGTGGCGCTTTTGTTAAAGCAGGTGGCGCTTTTGTTGCAGGTCACACTTTTGTTAAAGCAGGTCGCACTTTTGTTAAAGCAGGTCGCACTTTTGTCAACGCAGGTCACACTTTTGTTAAAGCAGGTCGCACTTTTGTTAAAACGGGTCACACTTTTGTCAACGCAGGTCGCACTTTTGTTAAAGCAGGTGGCACTTCTGTTAAACAGGTTGTACTTTTGTTAAAGCAGGTGGCACTTTTGTTAAAGCAAGTCATACTTTTGTCAAAGCAGGTGGCACTTTTTTTTTAAAAGTGGGTGGCATTTTTGTTGAAGCGGGTCACACTTTTGCAAAAGCATGTTGCACTTTCGTTAAAGCAGGTGATACTTTTGTCAGAGTGGGTGGCAATACTGTCAAATCAGGTCACACTTGATAAAGTGGTGGCACTTTTGTCAAGGGAGGTTGCACTTTTGTCAAAGCAGGTGGCACTTTTGTTAAAATGGGTGGCACATTTTTTAAAGCACGTGGCATTTTTGTCAAAGCAGGTAACACTGCTGTTAAAGTGGATCGCACTTTTGTTAAAGTAGGTTGAGAACCAGGTCACACTTTTGTTAAAGTGGGTGGCACTTTTGTAAAAGCTGGTTGCACATTTGTTAAAGCAGGTTGTACTTTAGTTAAAGCAGGTCGCATGTTTGTCAGTAATGCAGTTTGTCAAGGTCAGCGCCACTCCTGCATGAGACTAATCACATGGAACAGTTGGAAGTGCCCTGAAATGCCTCAGTTCTAATGCACCACAACAACAGGATTTCCAACCCTTCATACTCCCCCCAAAACTGTCTGAAGAACCTCACACCTGTAGAATTGCGGTTGTGTCAACACACGACTAGTCAAGAAGTGCCCCCCCCACACAAAAAAAAAACATACACTGACCAACCTTCCATGCAGAGACCAGGCTCCCCCCAAACATACACTGAGCCTGTTTCCCAACCTTTCATGACACACACACCCCGCCCGATAAACTTTTCCTATCTCATCCATGCACACACACACACAGACAAACTGAACCGATTTCCCAATCTCATCCCTCCATCCACAACACACTGACAAACTGAACCACTTTCCCAATCCCCCAACATACTGAGCCTGTTTCCCAACCTTTCATGCACACACACACACACCTCAACCCCCCACCCCCATCCATACAGCCGTCAGTTTCATCAACCCCCCCTCCTCCCCCACACCCCAGGGATGGCCACTGCATTGCTGTTCACTGACCTGGAGTAGGTGTATTCACTCTCAGCACGGAAGAAGTACACATGGTTCTTGAACTGCAGCTTGAACACATGGTCTTTGGTGATGCCGTCCTCTGGATCCGGACGGTTGACTGCGTAGCCCAGCAGCGGCAGGCTGGCCAGGGGGAAGTCATCCTGGGAAATGCCATCAGCATCAGCATCAAAATGAAGGAAATGCCATCAGCATCAGCATCAAAATGAGGGAAATGCCATCAGCATCAGCATCAAAATGAAGGAAATGCCATCAGTATCAGCATCAAAATGAAGGAAATGCCATCAGCATCAGCATCAGCATCAAAATGAAGGATATGCCATCAGCATCAGAATGAGGGAAATGCCATCAGCATCAGAATGAGGGAAATGCCATCAGCATCAGCATCAGAATGAGGGAAACGCCATCTCCATGACGCTGGTATCACCTACCTCCATTCTAAGCAGTCAACCATGACCCCCCACCCTGTCTGTCTACACTCTGTCACTGTCAGGACTCTGCAGTGAGTATGCCAGCTCCATAAAGCTGTATCACCTGCCTTCATTCTAAGCAGTCAACCATGACCCCCCACCCTGTCTGTCTACACTCTGTCACTGTCAGTACTCTGCAATGAGTATGCTTTGCTGATGTCTGTGTCTATGCTCTGTTAATGTTGTGTTAATGTCTGCATTCTGTTGTCTAAAATCTTCTGTTGAAATCTGCATTCTGTTGATGTCTAAAATCATCTGTTGAAATCTGCATTCTGTTGATGTCTAAAATCTTCTGTTGAAATATGCATTCTGTTGATGTCTAAAATCTTCTGTTGAAATATGCATTCTGTTATGTCTAAAATCTTCTGTTGAAATCTGCATTCTGTTGATGTCTAAAATCTTCTGTTGAAATCTGCATTCTGTTGATGTCTCTGCTCTGTTCACAGCTACACTGTGTTGATGTCTGCAGTCTGCAGTGACTATGCTTTGTTGATGTCTGCAGTCTACAGTGACTATGCTTTGCTGATGTCTATGCTCTGTTCATGTCTATGTTGTGTTGATGTTTGCATTCTATATGAGTATGCTTTGCTGATGTCCATGTTTATTCTGCTTTGCTGGTGTCCATGTCTATGCTCTGTTAATGTTTATGCAAAAAGACTTTAAATCAAAAGGAAGAAGAAGAATGCTCTGCATGCTCTGTTGATGTGTCGACTCTGTGTAAGTTTCCTACCTGGTAGGTTTTGTAGAAGAAGAGGCAGAAGTTTGTGAAGACCACCCACAGTTTCTGCCATCCATTGCTGGTTTTGAACTTCCGCAAGAGGTAGCCGCTCAGCTGATTCTGCTCACAGCCAAACACACACCACAATAATCAGACAATGGAAGACCTGTCTTGGATGCTCACAGCCAAACACACACCACAATAATCAGACAATGGAAGACCTGTCTTGGATGCTCACAGCCAAACACACACCACAATAATCAGACAATGGAAGACCGGTCTTGGATGCTCACAGCCAAACACACACCACAATAATCAGACAATGGAAGACCGGTCTTGGATGCTCACAGCCAAACACACACCACAATAATCAGACAATGGAAGACCGGTCTTGGATGCTCACAGCCAAACACACACCACAATAATCAGACAATGGAAGACCGGTCTTGGATGCTCACAGCCAAACACACACCACAATAATCAGACAATGGAAGACCGGTCTTGCTCACAGCCAAACACACACCACAATAATCAGACAATGGAAGACCGTCTTGGATGCTCACAGCCAAACACACACCACAATAATCAGACGACGGAAGACCTGTCTTGGATGCTCACAGCCAAACACACACCACAATAATCAGACGACGGAAGACCGGTCTTGGATGCTCACAGCCAAACACACACCACAATAATCAGACGACGGAAGACCTGTCTTGGATGCTCACAGCCAAACACACACCACAATAATCAGACGACGGAAGACCTGTCTTGGATGCTCACAGCCAAACACACACCACAATAATCAGACGACGGAAGACCTGTCTTGGATGCTCACAGCCAAACACACACCACAATAATCAGACGACGGAAGACCTGTCTTGGATGCTCACAGCCAAACACACACCACAATAATCAGACGACGGAAGACCTGTCTTGGATGCTCACAGCCAAACACACACCATAATAATCAGACAACGGAAGACCTGTCTTGGATGCTCACAGCCAAACACACACCATAATAATCAGACAACGGAAGACCGGTCTTGTACACAGGCCACCAGTAAACTTACAACAGACTGTGGGAAACCATCCAAAATGTTTCGTACATTTGTTACAAAACATTCTCACAACAACTGCAACATTCACCTGTACATAAACATCCATATCCTTCTCTGACCACTCAATGAAGAAAAGCAGCTGGAACAGGTATGTGTGTGTGTGGGTGTGTGTGTGTGTGTGTGTGTGTGTGTGTGTGTGTGCATGTGTGTGGTAAGGTGTGGGGTGTGTGGGTGAGAGAGAGCGAGGCATATGTGAGTAAGTCAAGGTGAGAGAGAAGTGTGTGTGTGAGAGAGCAAGAGAGCGAAGAGAGAGAGAGAGAGAGAGAGAGAGAGAGAGAGAGAGAGAGGGGGAGAAAGAGAGAGAAGGAGAGAGAGAATGTGTGTGTGTGTGTGTGTGTGTGTGTGTGTGGGAGAGAGAGAGAGAGAGAGAGAGAGAGAGAGAGAGAGAGAGAGAGAGAGAGAGAGAGAGAGAGAGGTGTGTGTGTGTGTGTGTGCGCGTGCACGCACGTGTGTGTGTGTGTGTATGAGAGAGAGTGCATACATGTGAGAAAGGAATGTTTTATTTTAGTTGTATTAAGCTATGGACAAACGGAACAAAACATAATCATGACAGTGATCTACAGCCTGACCTTGAGAGCTCGCTGATGGTCGTAGGAGGACACGCTGGTGTTGCGGTGCCAGCACACGTGCATGGTGGTGTTGGACCGGTGTTGGATTGGTTTCTCTGGCACTCGCTCATTCTCGCTGGCACCAGCACCGTCGATGTTTTCTGTGGAGCCTGCAGCAAGAAGTCATCCATGTCAAGCCCCAGGCTTGTCTCTGACGGGCCTGTTACAACACCCGGACGCCAGCAAGAGCACCAAGGATGCCTTACAGTCTTCTGCCAAAGTTTAAGACCACGCATGATTTGTTAAATAAATTTGACAAAACTGATGTTTCGGCCTTCATACCAAATTATAAGTTTATTTCACCAAAAGCATAATACAACACAATTTAAAAAGTGATGACATCTCAAAGTTTTTTGTTTTTGTTTGTTTGTGTTTTTTGTTGCTGTTGTTTGATTGTGTTTTTTGTTTGTTTTTGTATTTTAGTTTTTTCTCTCACACGCTCTCTGAAACGTCCTCCTTCTTTCCTTACGTTCTTCTTCAACCCACACTGGATGACGCCGTAAAAACGTGAAATTCAATAATCTGACGTCACAGCATAACAAGGCTTGCAAATCATGTCTGGTCTTAAACTTTGGCAAATGACTGTAAAATGTTGTTACGCACTGCACAGACAATTACGGGAAGACTATCTTCAGCCGTGATAAGCTCTAGACAGAATCCCGGAGCAACTCCTGTGCAAGAGGCTGCCACACTGAGACACGCTTCACCAAGCGAAAGACACGGCCTCCTTTTAAAGGCAGCAGAAATCACACACTGACTGGGTACTCACTACAGCTGGATGTAAGATTAGGGTATGGTGACCAGTTTGAGACTAGGGTATGCTGATGTCACAGCGTTGACGGGATACTCATTGGTGCTGGATTTAAGACTAGGGTTTTAGCTGATGAATTTAAGACTAGGGTTTGCAGATCTTACGGCACTGACAGGGTACTTACTGGGGCTGAGTTTTAGACTACGTCATGCTGATGTCATGGCACTGACAACAGTGACAGGGCACTTACTGGTGCTGGATTTAAGACTACATCATGCTGATGTCATGGCACTGACAACAGTGACAGGGCACTTACTGGTGCTGGATTTAAGACTACGTCATGCTGATGTCATGGCACTGACAACAGCGACAGGGTACTTACTGGTGCTGGATTTAAGACTACATCATGCTGACGTCATGGCACTGACAACAGTGAGAGGGTACTTACTGGTGCTGGATTTAAGACTAGGGTATTGTGGCTTGTCGATGTCAGGGAGCTGTGCTGCCACCTGCACAGCGTGGTTGATGTCCTCAATCCACTTGTTCTTCTCCTCCTGGGAGCTGCACAAAGTCACCGAACATTTCGCTGGACTGCAGCTGGCGGCCAATTTTTATCACACAGTTTGGACTGTTTATGTGTGTGTATGTGTGCAGACATGCACATTTGTGCGTGTGTGTGTTGGGGGTGGGGGGGGGGGTGGGGGGTGGGGGGTGGGGGGGGTGGGTAATATGGGGGGGTGTGTGTGGGGTAATTAGTCTTCAGAATGGTCAGTAATGGTTGTGACCCTTTGAAGCTGTGCTGGAACCCTCTTCAATTTCAGCAGCCAAGCTTACACGCAAAGCCTGACTGACAAGCATTCACCCCAAATCTGTCTGACCTCAGAATGTGATCAACACTGATCCCAAACAGGTCTGTGCATGTAAACATTCTCCAGCCAGCAGACATACTGTTTCCTGAGGCAGATCCATAAATCTGCAGCACACTAAGCTGACAATGAGCATCTAACGGACCTGTGCTGAAGAGAAAGAGATGTAACCCCTGATTCCCTCCCTACCTGTGCTGTAGAGAAAGAGATGTAACCCCTGATTCCCTCCCTACTTGTGATGAAGAGAAAGAGATGTAACCCCTGATTCCCTCCCTACCTGTGGTGAAGAGAAAGAGATGTAACCCTTGATTCCCTCCCTACCTGTGATGAAGAGAATGAGATGTAACCCCTGATTCCCTCCCTACCTGTGATGAAGAGAATGAGATGTAACCCCTGATTCCCTCCCTACCTTTGCTGAAAAGAAAGAGATGTAACCCCTGATTCCCTCCCTACCTGTGATGAAGAGAATGAGATGTAACCCCTGATTCCCTCCCTACCTGTGATGAAGAGAATGAGATATAACCCCTGATTCCCTCCCTACCTGTGATGAAGAGAAAGAGATGTAACCCCTGATTCCCCCCTACCTGTGATGAAGAGAAAGAGATGTAACCCCTGATTCCCCCCTACCTGTGATGAAGAGAAAGAGATGTAACCCCTGATTCCCCCCTACCTGTGATGAAGAGAAAGAGTTTGGGACGCCCCTTGGGTTGCCCCTTACCTTCTGAAACAAGCAAATTTTGGCTTTCCTCCATAAAATGTTCAAAATGTTTTGGCAACAAGCCCCTTTGGGGATTATTTTAGCTGGTGAAACCCAAACAAAGTTGTCGTCTTGGTTCATAAGCATGTTCAGTGTTAAAATAACTGAGAATTACAAGCTGAAGTTCCCCTGGAGATTATTTTAGCTGGTTATAACTCATTAGCCAACTGTTGTTTGGCAACAAACTTTTACATGTAAAATGTACATGCACACATACACACTCTCACACCCTTAAATCTTTTCTTACTGTCTTATGTTTCACCGTACCCTCAGGTCTTCTACCTTTCCATAACATCTGTCACCTTTGCATAACATCTGTCACCTCACCATAGCACCTTTCACCTCACCATAACACCTGTCACCTTTCCATAACACCTATCATCTAACCATAAATAACAGCTGTCACCTTTCCATAACACCTATCATCTAACCATAAATAACACCTGCCACCTTTCCATAACATCTGTCACCTTTCCATAACACCTATCATCTAACTATAAATAACACCTGCCACCTTTCCATAACATCTGCTATCTAGCCATAATATATATCACCTTTGCATAACACCTGTTACCTTTCCATAACACCCTATCACCTAACCATAACACCTGCCATCATTCCATAACATCTGCTACCTTGCCATATCTGTCACCTTTGCGTGTTAACCTGTCAACTTTCCATAACACCCTATCACCTCACCATAACACATGCCACCTTTCCATATCAACTGCTACCTTGCCATCTGTCACCTTTGCATAACACCTATCACCTCACCATAACACCCATCACCTTGTCATAACACCTGTCCATAACATGTGTCACCTTATCGTAACATGTTACCATGCCATAATATCTGTCAACTTATCATAACACCTGTCACCTTTCCATAATACCTGTCACTTTTCCATAACACCTGACATCTTTCCACAACACCTGTCACCTTTCCATAAAACCTGATACCTCCTAATAACACCTGTCACCTTACCATAACATTCTTTACCATACTGTCCAGCTTTTCATTTCACTGTCAACTATTTCACCGTAACATCAGGCCTTTCACCTTCCTGTCTGGTCGCTCACCTGAACAGCTGCAACCCCTTTCTCTTTACCCCCCCCCCCCGTGTCACTTTTGACTTTTTGCCCTACTGTCAGGCTCTTCACTCAAGTAGCCATGCCTTTCACTTTAACCTTTCATCAGATTTTCATGTCCTTGACCTTCCTATGACATCTTTCACCTTACTGTTACGCCTTTCACCTTACAGTTCAACTTACTGTCACGCCTTTTGTCTGACTGTTGTCCTTGACCATCCAACCACACCTGTCACCTTACTGTCACGCCTTTCACCTTACCATCAACCGTTAACCTTACTGCCATGCCTTTCACTCGACTGTCATGCCTTTCGTCCGACTGTCATGTCCTTGACCTTACCGTCATGCCTTTGAGGGGGAGCTGTCCATGGACCTTGAACTGCAGGAGGGAGGATGCCGCACGACTCGTGTAGACTAGCATGTCAGAAAACTGAAAGAAAGCACGTGCACACACTTACACAACTGAACAGCAGCTGTCATTCACACACTTACACAACTGAACAGCAGCTGTCATTCACACACTTACACAACTGAACAGCAGCTGTCAGTCACACACTTACACAACTGAACAGCAGCTGTCAGTCACACACTTACACAACTGAAACACAGCTGTCATTCACACACTTACACAACTGAAAAGCAGCTGTCATTCACACACTTACACAACTGAACAGCAGTCATTCACACACTTACACAACTGAAACACAGCTGTCATTCACACACTTACACAACTGAACAGCAGCTGTCATTCACACACTTACACAACTGAACAGCAGCTGTCATTCACACACTTACACAACTGAACAGCAGCTGTCATTCACACACTTACACAACTGAACAGCAGCTGTCATTCACACACTTACACAACTGAAACACAGCTGTCATTCACACACTTACACAACTGAAAAGCAGCTGTCATTCACACACTTACACAACTGAAACACAGCTGTCATTCACACACTTACACAACTGAAACACAGCTGTCATTCACACACTTACACAACTGAAAAGCAGCTGTCATTCACACACTTACACAACTGAAAAGCAGCTGTCAGTCTCACTGTGACACAACTAAAAAGCAGCTGTCATTCACACTCTTCCAAACTCAGACACAGCTGTCACACTCTTACACATCTGAGAAGCAGCTGTCACACGCTTACACAACCTTAACACAGCTGTCACACTCTTACAAAAGTCCAACACAGCCGTCAGTCTCTTACACAACTGAAACACAGCTGCCACACTCTTTGTTTTACACAACTGAATAGCAGCTGCCACACTCTTTGTTTTACACAACTGAATAGCAGCTGCCACACTCATTGTTTTACACAACTGAATAGCAGCTGCCACACTCTTTGTTTTACACAACTGAATAGCAGCTGCCACACTCTTTGTTTTACTCAACTGAAAAGCAGCTGCCACACTCATTGTTTTACACAACTGAAAAACAGCTGCCACACTCATTGTTTTACACAACTGAAAAGCAGCTGGGGGTGGGGGAGGGGGAAGGGGGGGGGGTTCAACAGTCACAAAGTTGTCATCTTGAGAGAGCAGCATGCATGTTTCAAAAGAAAGTGAACAGTACCAAGGAAAAAGGTATTTCTTCTTGTTGTTTGCTGCTAAATAAAGGCAAGACAGAGAGAAGAGTTAAATGCCAGTCCAGCCAAACGCTGAATGAATGCATGAGATTGCTGTGCACTCTTCAGGCAGGTGGCCGGTGTGCTCACTGCAGTCCACAAAGTGATCTCCCCCAGCGCTTACCAGGAAAAACATGCGCTGCTGATAGCCCTTCCTGGAGTACTTCTGTAGACAGCCCTCTCTCAGAAACTCCTGCACACACGTCACGTTGGTCTTGCTTAGACTTACACACGCACGCGTGTGCATGCATGCGCACGCATACGCACACTCACTGCTGACAGCCCTCTAACAGAAAACTTCACACACTCTCACACTGACAAGCAGAGCTTCAGACAGAAAAAATACATGAAGCCACTTGTTGGTCTGCACTCCTTTTCAATGTTAAAAGCTACTGTGCAATGTGAAAGTATACACAGAGAACATGAACACAACAAAAACAGAATAATAAAACAAAACAAAAACTGGAAAAAACAAACGAAGAAGCAAAACTTGAAAAAGGCAACCCCACACAAACAAAGAATTATTCATCTGACTACATAAAAATCAAATGTTTTTGTGTGCATTTCTTTCAATGAAAAATGTCCACCTTTTAGATCATAAGATGTTTTGTTTTTCCTCAATGAAAAGATAAACCAACATGGGTATCCACAAAGACCAAAATAATATCAACCAACTCTATCAACGTTGACGAGGTGTTCCAAGCCAATCAGATCTCTCTGTAATTCCATCAGCTTTTGTAAATTTTCCTGAAACAACAATAAAACATAGCTATCGTAACAACCAATATCAGATGCCATGGAATTCAGGGTACAAAGGGTTTTGTGTACATGGGCTCATACACAATACTGTTTACAATGCTGATAAGGTGAGACTTACTAAGGTAAGACTGTACAGTCCAACAAATGAACAGAGAAAAGATCTCACTGTCAATGTCATGATGACATTGTATATGTGACATGATAGTGATGGGCATTACACTCAAATAGACCCAATCTGCAGCATGACAGAAGCAAATTGATTTGCGAAAAGATCTCACTGTCATTGTCATGATACGACATTGTATGATATGTGACACGATAGTGACAGAGATAACACTGGAATAGACCCAATCTGCAGCGTGACAGAAGCAAACTGATTTTTAAAAATTGGTGTTGATTGTTGCTCCCTGTTGTTTCCCTTGCATCTGTTGACCATAACCTACACAAACAAATGCTGGACTTCTGCCAGCGCTATAGCACCTGGAAGCCACAGATAACACATGGAACTGTGAGACCCACCAGTTGATGCAGTTTGTCCTTGTAAGTTTCCGTCAATTCGCGTACTTTGGTCAGTGCCGCTGAAACACATCAGATTCCTCTTACTATCCACCATTTCTTTCTCTCCCTCACCCTTTCTCTCTCTCTCTTGCATGTGTGCATGCATGCATGCGTGTGTGTGTGTGTGTGTGTGTGTGTGTGTATGTGTGTGTGTGTATATGTGTGTGTGCATGTGTGTGGGTGCATGCGTGTGTGCGTGCATCTGCGGGTGTGCGTGCAGGTCTATGTGTGTGTGCAAGCGTGTGTGTGTGCGTGTGTGTATGTGTGTGGGCGTGTCTGGTCATGTGTGTGTGCATGTGTGTCTGTGTATGTGTGCATTTGTGTGAATGAACTGTGTACATACTTGAGTTACACAGTAAACAGCACTTCTGTTTTTTAGTTTTAAAAAAGACGGACAAAATACTTTTCACACAGACTCCTCTTTCCATGTATTTCCTCAGACACTACAACAGAAGTCAAGGCCCCTCACCTTGACAGTCGGCAGCGTCGGGATGTGAGAGGGGGTAATGTTTGACTAGGCCTGCACACACAACACAAACACAGTCACAGATTCAAGCCCAGCAGATAAAACCTGCACTCAAAAGCCTAAACAGGTCCATTCTGATGGCAAAAGAATTCAAATGTGTTCCAAAGAACCATCAGGAAGGTAGTAATACCTGTACTTGTAGTTGTACAGAACAGCTTTTGTGCAAGTTAGACCTACTGGTACTGAAAGAATGTAACTTGCTCCAAAACTGTCAACAATGAAGGTGAAAATATTAGCTCAGGTGCACAGTCTATACTGTGCTGAAAAGGTTCAAATGTACCGTCCAAATCAATTGCATTGCATTAAACGAGCCAGTTAACTATGGATCAGATTTGAACGGCTTACCAACAGCACACTGTCATAAGTCAATACACCTCTAAAGATCTCTCTCTATATATATATCTAAAACTAAATATCCCAAGGTCAATTCTAGAATCTCAGTCCAAACCCAAAAACCCAACAAAGGAAACCTGATAACAAGCCTGAAAGTTATACTCTCAAATCACAAACTATTAAATGTGTAACACTACAAATGTGAAACAGAACGAGGCCCCGAGCGCTCGTGCAGAATCAACACACAAGGGAGTTAATCAGCGCTTGAAATACGTCACGCAAGCGCAACAACAAAGACCCAAGTCGCCTACAGCAGCTCTCACCTGGCATGCAAGTCAATACAAGGTACATAAACTCCACCACTCTATCAGGTCTTTGTTGTTGTACTTGTGATCGGTATTTTTCGAGCGTTAATTAACTCCGCTGGCTGACCGAGCCAGCAGCGGCAGCGAGCGAGTGAAGACGTACGTTCCAAAATGAGTTTGTAGTGCAGCATGCGCTGGCCTGGCTTGAGGAAGAAAGTGTTCAGGGGGAGGTAACAGACTTTCTGGGACTCAAACTCTCTGTACGCTTCCTCAAACGTCTTGTTGCTCTTCACTCTCTCATCCAACTCCGACACCATGGCCTGCTGGCTGGAGAAGACGTTGTGGTACAGCTGCAACAGCCAACCGCGGTTCAGTTCAGCTGATGGGAACCACCCAACTAACCTGATCAGCCTGGTACCACCCAACTAACCTGATCAGCCTGGAACCACCCAACTAACCTGATCAGCCTGGTACCACCCAACTAACCTGATCAGCCTGGTACCACCCAACTAACCTGATCAGCCTGGAACCACCCAACTAACCTGATCAGCCTGGAACCACCCAACTAACCTGATTTGGCTTGACAGGGACCTGACGCATGATCACCAACCTATCACCAACAGTAAGCAAAGCTGGCCTCACCCAAATGGCCCCACCCACATTTGACAGTAAACACAACCCATAAGCCCCACCCACATTTGACTGACAGTAAACACAACCAATAAGCCCTACCCACATATGACAGTAAACAGTCTATAAGCCCCACCCATGTTTGTCCGACAGTAAACACAACCCATAAGCCCCACCCACATCTGACAGTAAACAGTCCATAAGCCCAACCCACATTTGACTGACAGTAAACACAACCCATAAGCCCCACCCACATCTGACTGACAGTAAACACAACCCATAAGCCCCACCCACATCTGACAGTAAACACATCACACAGGCCTCACCCACATTTGACTGACAGCCCACAACTGGCCTCACCCATATCTGACCGACACAGAGACACAGCCCACTGCATCCACTCACATTTGACTGACAGCTCACTGGCTCCACCCACCTTGGACTGACAGCACACACAGCCCATGCACTGGCCCCTCCCACATTTGACTGACAGCACACACAGCCCACGCACTGGCCCCTCCCACATTTGACTGACGGCACACACAGCCCATGCACTGGCCCCTCCCACATTTGACTGACAGCACACACAGCCCATGCACTGGCCCCTCCCACATTTGACTGACAGCACACACAGTCCATGCACTGGCCCCTCCCACATTTGACTGACAGCACACACAGCCCATGCACTGGCCCCTCCCACATTTGACTGACAGCACACACAGCCCATGCACTGGCCCCTCCCACATTTGACTGACAGCACACACAGCCCATGCACTGGCCCCTCCCACATTTGACTGACAGCACACACAGCTCACTGGCTCCACCCACCTTGCACTGACAGCACACACAGCCCATGCACTGGCCCTTCCCACATTTGACTGACAGCACACACAGCCCATGCACTGGCCCCTCCCACATTTGACTGACAGCACACACACCCCATGCATTGGCCCCTCCCACATTTGACTGACAGCACACACAGCCCATGCACTGGCCCATCCCTCATTTGACTGACAGCACACACACTGGCCCCTCCCACATTTGACTGACAGCACACACAGCCCATGCACTAGCCCATCCCTCATTTGACTGACAGCACACACACTGGCCCCTCCCACATTTGACTGACAGCACACACAGCCCACGCACTGGCCCCTCCCACATTTGACTGACGGCACACACAGCCCATGCACTGGCCCCTCCCACATTTGACTGACAGCACACACAGCCCATGCACTGGCCCCTCCCACATTTGACTGACAGCACACACAGCCCACACACTGGCCCCTCCCACATTTGACTGACAGCACACACAGCCCACACACTGGCCCCTCCCACATTTGACTGACAGCACACACAGCCCATGCACTGGCTGACAGTAACTACCCACCTGCTGTGCTCCATCCACAGCCTGAAGCAGGAGGTCCCCAATCCGGTGATATTCACCATTCACCTGCGATGGTGATGAGGTGGATGAGGCTCTTCCCTCCCTGCGAGTGAACCACAACAGTCACTGAGTGAACCACAACAGTCATTGTGAGTGAACCACAACAGTCATTGTGAGTGAACCACAACAGTCATTGTGAGTGAACCACAACAGTCATTGTGAGTGAACCACAACAGTCATTGTGAGTGAACCACAACAATCATTCTCAGTGAACCACAACAATCATTCTTAGTGAACCACAACAGTCAACTGCCACAAACTACGTACAAAGCACATGTGTCATTTGCTTAAACAATCTCCTTTTTCTCTTCAATAACCATCCAACAATTATACAAGAGTGTGTGTGTGTGTGTGTGTGTGTGTGTGTGTGTGTGTGTGTGTGTGTGTGTTGTGAGAGAGAGAGAGAGAGGGGGGGAGAGAGGAGAGGAGAGAGAGAGGGAGAGAGGAGAGAGGAGGGGAAGGGAGGAGAGAGAGAGAGAGGGAGAGAGAGGGAGGGAGAGAGAGAGAGAGAGACAGGGGGGAGAGAGAGAGAGAGAGAGAGAGAGAGGGGGGAGGGAGAGAGAGAGAGAGAGAGAGAGAGAGAGAGAGAGAGAGAGAGAGAGAGAGAGAGAGAGAGAGAGAGAGAGAGAGGGAGAGAGAGAGAGAGAGAGAGAGAGAGAGAGAGAGAGAGAGAGAGAGAGAGAGCAAGCATATCCTTATGTCTTTGTAAACGCTCTGGGCTCTTATGAGATGGGGTGCCATGAATAATCTGTTGTTATATTGCACACACATGCATTATATGTAGGCACATGCATTATATGTAGGCACACACATGCATTATATGTAGGCACACACATGCATTATATGTAGGCACATGCATTATATGTAGGCACACACATGCATTATATGTAGGCACATGCATTATATGTAGGCACACACATGCATTATATGTAGGCACACACATGCATTATATGTAGGCACATGCATTATATGTAGGCACACACATGCATTATACGTAGGCACACACATGCATTATCTGTAGGCACACACACACACACTCCCCCCACACACATGTATTATATGTTGGCACACACATGCATTATATGTAGGCACACACATGCATTATATGTAGGTACACACATGCATTATCTGTAGGCACACACACACACACTCCCCCCACACACATGTATTATATGTTGGCACACACATGCATTATATGTAGGCACACACACACACTCCCCCCACACACTCCCTCCCCCCTCTCATGCAAAAACACAAGCACACATGCATACACACGCATGCATACAATCACTCCACCCCCCCCCACACACACACTCTCCCTGTTACACACACACACTTCACACCCCCCCCCCCCCCACACACACACACACCCACTCTCCCCCTCTCTCAACACACACACATACACACTCCCCTCCCCATCTCTCTCTCTCTTCTACACACACACATACACCCCCTCCATCCACACACACATACATACACCCCCTTCCATCCACACACACACACATACACCCCCTTCCATCCACACACCCCCTTCCATCCAAACACACATACACACACATACATACACCCCCTTCCATCAACACACACACACACACACACACACACACACACACACACACACACACACACACACACACACACACAGGTCATACCATGCTGTAACCCTCTGATCGATCTCCTTCAGGAGGGCCGTGTGAAACTCATACAAAGGGTCCAGGCGGGAGAAGATCAATTCCGTCAGAGAGTTCACCATCTCAGGGTCCCCACCCACTGCATTACGAAACCACTGAAACCAACAACATACTGTCACTGAAAGATGAGACATGGAGGTGACGTACATGTGGCTATTGGAGAAGCAGAGGTAGCCTCGCGTGTCATCGCAGAGAGAGAGAGAGAGACAGAGAGACAGAGACAGAGAAGAAAGAGAGAGAGGCGGGAAGGAGAGGGAGGGAGAGAGACAGAGAGAGGGGCAGAGGTAGAGAGAGAAGGGAGGGAGGGAGGGAGGGAGAGAAGGAGAGTGGGAGAGAGACAGAGAGAGACAAAGAGACAGAGATACATACAAGTCGAGAGACAGAGACAGAGAGGAGAGAGAAAAAAATGAGGGTGAGACACACAGTCAAAACCCCCACCAACAACCTAAAAAGCGGTTGGGGGGTGGGGGGGGAGAGGGCAGGCAATCAGATATGAAAGGAAGATCAGACACAGGGTGACAGAGACATGCAGTGAGATGGAGACTGAAGACGGAGAGAGATGACTATTGAGTGGGAACAGATAAGAACAGACAACAGAAGCAATGCACCTGTAAATGTACAGAGAAACACTTGAGGAATCCTATAGGCAGTACATACCACACACAGCACCTCCAGGTCTTTCTTGTAGGTGCGTTCTGTCATCAGCAGCTCCTTGACAATGTAGTACGCCGTGTCTGTCGGCCGACGCTGAAAAGAGGTAGGAAACAATTCTAGGGTTATAGCATTTAGTTAACCGCACAAGGTCACCTCGAAACAAACCACACATTCATTTCTCCAATACCCGTTCCAAACAAAAGTCATCAAATAACAATAATAATAATAGTGGGGTCTTAGAGCACCCTTTCTCAAATCAGTCCAGGTGCATACATTGCATAAACAAGTTAAAAACAACAACAACAAAACAGACATCAAAACACACAATAAACATACACAAATCTGTCATCAAACATCAGCACTCCTCCCAACACACACACACACACACACACACACACACACACACACCACACACACACACACACACACACAGTAAAGAGCTAATTTACAGTTCTGGACACCATACAGTTATCAGCAAACACAACCAATGATAAATACACAACAAAACAAAAACAAGTAACAGGTACTCATTCACTCTTTCCAGGTGCTGTTTGTGAAAAAGGAACAGACACAATGACCTGAATTATCTGGGAGAAGCAGGCTTCACTCATGTTACTGTTTTTCATGCGTGGTGTCAATCCACTTAGTATCTGCTACATTAAGAAAAGCCAATTTCTGATTCTGGATACTGAATGCTGAGGCATCTGCAGGGGTCATACCAGGGTGAACCAGATGTCTTCCGATCACGAGCCAACTTCGACTCACTGTTCATGTGACTAGTTACTTTATGTTTAAAACAAATGGAGGAAATGAAGTTGAATGCACCACAAGGGCAGAAATGTGATGGGCAGAATTGCTGACAGCAGGCAAAGCAGGCAAGGCTCATTCTGACCTATTCCAGGCTTACGAGAGAGAACTTTCTGAAACTTTCTAATAGTTCTTGGTTCTCTTTGCATAGGGGACCTTAAATTGCTGGATCAGCTGGGCCTGTGCAGTGTGTGTTGTCAGCAATGTTGGAAGGATGCTCAACAGCTGCTCATCCTGCTGTTTCGGAATCATCAGCCAGGGCCCACAAGCAGGGTAACCATGGTGAGTTAAGTGTGCTTCATGGTGGTCATTTTCTCCAAGAGGGTCATCAGTCACCTAACCGAGGGCTGAATCAAGGACACACACAAAATAAACACACCCAAACTCACCTTGCTTTTTCTTTTGGAGTCATCCTCAATGTCCATGCCAGTGGAGATGTTGCTGATGTTGCTAGGGAAACCGATGCTGGACGACGACACGTCTGCTGCTGGATTGCCGGACGGATTCAGGTAGGCCTTCCTCGACTCCTCCTCTTCCTCCTCCTCGTGATCATCCTCTCTCGTCGTGTCTGCCTCTGCACCTCCCTCCAGCTCCCTTCCTTCCTCGTCGCGTGGGGGAGGGGGGGGAGGGGGAGGGAGGTCATCAAAGTCTTCCCTGTACACGTAGATGTCAGGCGAAGCAGCACTGGCACTACGTATCAAACTGAAAAGCAAGCAAACAAACAGCGGCCACGTCAATTAAGGCTAGAAACACACGCAAGACAGAGGGCATTTCAGTATTAGATATTAGATATACAAAAGAGAGGGCATGTCAGTGCTAAAGACACGCATAATATTGGACACATCAATGTTAGATATGTACACCAAACTGTTACAGTGAGCTGGAATCTGCCCAAAACAGATGGCATGTCAATTCTAGATAGAAAACAGAAGGCTGTCAATGCTAGAGACACACAAAACACAGATGGCATGTCAATACTAGATAGAAAACAGAGGGCATGTCAATGCTAGAGACACACAAATCACAGATGGCATATCAATGCTAGACAGAAAACAGAGGGCATGTCAATGCTAGAGACCACACAAATCACAGATGGCATGTCAATGCTAGACAGAAAACAGAGGGCATGTCAATGCTAGAGACACACAAATCACAGATGGCATGTCAACGTTAGACAGAAAACAGAGGGCATGTCAATGCTAGAGACACACAAATCACAGATGGCATGTCAATGCTAGACAGAAAACAGAGGGCATGTCACTGATAGACAGAAAACAGAGGGCATGTCAATACTAGAGACACAAAACACAACCAACAGGTCAGATTTCATGAGCACAGTTGCTCCCCTTCCCATCTGGACTAGTGACTGGAGAGCCCTAGCACTCCAACTAAGCTGCGTCCTCACGCTCCAAGGGCAGCTGTAGCGCTATCCATTTGGCCCACAGGCACAGGATGTGACATCCTGAGTCAATTCCCACTTCTCAGGCAGTCTTACCTGGCCCACGGTTCTCATCATGGTTATATACCATACAAATATCAGTACAACTCTACTGTCTCTGTGCACAGAAATATGCCTTGAGGTCTGTCATTTACATAAAACATTCATTTTACAATAAAGCATTTCTGCGATTCAATAAAATAAGGGGCTGAAAAACACCTCAAATGCAGAAACAGTATTTAACACCCACACACAGATGCACTCCCTCCCTTACACACACTCACACACATACACACACACTTATTTTCCGGCTCAGTCATTTAAACATTCAAAAAATATTACAACAAACATATAATAGTTTCACCTGCCTTTGACTTCCTCCCCAAGTTGTGAAGTGCTTCGAGTTTCTGAAAGCCCTCTATAAATTCCCTATCATTATTATTACAGAGAAGATGAAGTTTTATTAGAGGAAGAGGATGTCAGAATTGTGCTGGAGAGTGAAGTCCCCTTACCTCCTCCTTGTTGGGGAGTGCAGACCGTTGTGGTCGGGCAAGTCCTCCTCCTCCTCCACAATCTCTGGAATGTTCTCCACCTCCGCTGTGCGTGACAACCGCTTCTCCTCCATGCTTGGGTGCTCCTCCGACGTGCGGAAGACGGGGGCAGACATCTTCCGGTCCCAGGCGTTCAAGCCGTGGCTGTGAAGGGTGGGGCTTGGCGTGGCATGGCGGATATGGTTTGAACCCACGTCTGCAGAGGGCATGAAAATGGTTACCTTGTTAGCATTGTTGGAATAAAATACCAGAATTGGAGAGATGCAATTTCGTCCCAAATATGTCAGCCCAGCATCTGAGGACATTAAGCTCCGCGTCATCATCAGATGCAATTTAGATATATGCACAGAAAGAAAGAAAGAAGTAAGTAAGTAAGTAAATTTGTCTTTTACACCCAGTCAACCAGTGCGGTTATATGAGGGCGACAGAAAGAAAGAAAGATAGTAAAGGGAAAAACAGGGTGTATAAATGAAGTAAAGGGAAAAACAAGGTGTATAAATGAATCAAAACAGACGCTTAGCTTCAAAAACCTGAATTCATAAATGTCATAAATAAATAAGCACAAATGAATATGTAAATGATTAAATGGACAGGAATTAAAGATCTTAAAAATGTCACTTTCAAATAAGCAAGTCATGTAAAAAATGATAAGATTTTTATTGTACAAAAAGGTATATGTATTGAGCTTCAGAAAAATGAAAAACAGAAGAAGAAAAAGGGAATAATGGTGGGCTTAACAGGTTTGGCTGGGTGTCAGCAGCTTCAAGCATATATTTTTTTCCGGTTCAGTGAATACATCAGCAATTTCCCACCTGAATGTATCGCGCGCGCGTGTGTGTGTGTGTGTGTGTATGTATGTGTGTGCATGCATGTGTGTGTATGTGTGCATGTATGGGTGTATGGGTGTGCATGTGCATGCGTGTGTATGTGTGTGTGCATGTGTATGTGTGTGTGTCTGCATGAGTGAGTCTGAATGCATGAATGTGTGTGCATGTGTGTGTATGTGCATGCATGCATATGTGAGTACACACAAGCATGTACACCTATAAAATACACATGAACCACCTTCATGGTCAAGGATCCATCAGGGAAAACCTAGCTGCATGCTATCCCTCCATTAATAACCTGGATGATGATGCCACCCTTAACGTCTTTATCAGTTTTTCACGATCATCCAGCAAGCCTCCCTCCATCCCCCATCTGCCAATTTCATGCCCCCCCCCCCCCCCCCCCCCCTTCTCTTCCTCTGCAGCAGAGGTCTGCCAAGAAATGATGTTTACTTGTGCATCAGTGAAGCTGTGGAAAATCCAATTATAACATCTGAAAGATGAAAGCGACAGTTGTCTTTTGAAGGTGCAGTTTGGGGCAAAGCGTTGGGGCGCCCAAAGTGCAGGCAGAGAATGATTCGACTGAAGTGTCTTGTCAGGTCTTCTTTGTGTTCTATTTGTTGTTGTCATGGAACCGCCATGAAGACTTTGAAGTGTCCCGCCAGGGTCGTCTTTGTTTTCAGTCTCTTGTTGCCATGGAGCGTGCAGAGCCACCCCAGGTTGGCCGCAGAGGTGAGACTCTGAATAATGGTCCAGCTTGTACCGGCTCTCACACGTGCGCACACACATTTGCACACATCGTTACATGCTCACCATTCATCTCTTACACACACAAATATGCACACAGGCTGCACACACACACTGAGAAATTATATTAATATGCAGTCACTCAGTCACTCTCACACACACACACATACACACACTGTACACACTGGTTTACATCCATATCCACACACACACGCACCAAGTTACATGCACAAATACATAGGCACACACACACAAGTTTGCCCAGTTCGTCCAGGCAACAGACACTTTCCTCCCCATTTCCATCCTCACTAGCTGACACAGCCTAAAAAGGTGGGTGGTAAAAAGAACTTCACCAAAGGCATCCAGCCTCTGAATAATTCACTCCTTCTCCTCCTCTTTCTACACCACTGATAGTGGTCTTTCCTTTTCCCTTTTCACTCTTCTTGTTTCATGGTCCTAATCTATCACACGTGCTTGCCCTGGTGCTTGCCCTGGTGCTTGCCCTGCCCGCTCCACTCTTTTTCTACTTTCTGTCTTCTTCTTCAATACTACCTTCTTTCTTTTTGCTTCTCGTTTTCTCTTCTTTAGATATAGACAGATAGATTGAGAGAGAGAGAGAGAGAGAGAGAGAGAGAGAGAGAGAGAGAGAGAGAGAGAGAGAGAGAGAGAGAGAGAGAGGTGTGTGTGTGTGTGTGTGTGTGTGTGTGTGTGTGTGTGTGTGTGTGTGTGTGTGTGTGTGTATGTGTGTGTGAGTGTACTGTGTGTGTGTGTGTGTGTGTGTGTGTGTGTGTGTGTGTGTGTGTGAGTGCATACCTGTGTATGTGAGTGTGGTGTGCATGTGCATGTGTGTGTGTGTGCGCGTGCGTGTGGTGTGTGTGTGCATGCATGCGTGCATGTGGAGTGTGTGTGTGTGTGTGTGTGTGTGTGTGTGTGTGTGTGTGTGTGTGTGTGTGCATGCATGCGTGCATGTGGTGTGTGTGTGTGTGTGCGTGCGTGTGTGTGTGCTTTCTTCTTTTACTGGCCTATATTTCGTTTCCTTCAAACTCTTCTCATCCTTTCCTCTTCACAGTCTGTCACACGCAGGCCTTGCTGGATTCATTCTTTCTTCTCCCTTTTCTGCCCTCTTCCCATCGGCTATGGTCTGCTCTTTCTTTGTCTAGCTTCTTCACACTACTCTGCTGCATGGCCCTTCTTCCACATCTCTCTCTCTCTTCTCTGGGCTTTCTTTTGTCCCCCTTTCCTTTTGTCGCTGTCCTTTGTTCTTTGATGCCCATATCCCATTGTTTCTTTCCTTTTTTTTTTGGTTCCCTTCTGCTATTCCTTCACTCCTTCCTACTATTTCTTCACTCCTTCCTGCTATTTCTTCAGTCCTTGCTATTCCTTCAGTCATCTTTTCTTCCTGTTCTTTCAGTCCCTCTTTCTATTCCTTCACAGCTTTTTCCTTCCTCCTATTCAGTCTGTCTGTAACCTCCTAGTCCTTCAGTCTATAACCTCCTATTCCTTCAGTCTGTAACCTCCTATTCATTCAGTCTATAACCTCCTATTCCTTCAGTCTGTAACCTCCTATTCCTTCAGTCTGTAACCTCCTATTCATTCAGTCTATAACCTCCTATTCCTTCAGTCTGTAACCTCCTATTCCTTCAGTCTGTCTGTAACCTCCTATTCTTTCAGTCTGTCTGTAACCTCCTATTCATTCAGTCTATAACCTCCTATTCCTTCAGTCTGTCTGTAACCTCCTATTCATTCAGTCTATAACCTCCTATTCCTTCAGTCTGTCTATAACCTCCTATTCATTCAGTCTATAACCTCCTATTCATTCAGTCTATAACCTCCTATTCATTCAGTCTATAACCTCCTATTCATTCAGTCTATAACCTCCTACTCATTCAGTCTATAACCTCCTACTCATTCAGTCTATAACCTCCTATTCATTCAGTCTATAACCTCCTATTCATTCAGTCTATAACCTCCTATTCATTCAGTCTATAACCTCCTATTCATTCAGTCTGTCTATAACCTCCTATTCATTCAGTCTTTAACCTCCTATTCATTCAGTCTGTCTGTAACCTCCAATTCATTCAGTCTATAACCTCCTATTCCTTCAGTCTGTCTATAACCTCCTATTCCTTCAGTCTGTCTATAACCTCCTACTCATTCAGTCTATAACCTCCTATTCATTCAGTCTGTAACCTCCTATTCATTCAGTCTATAACCTCCTATTCTTCAGTCTGATAACCTCCTATTCATTCAGTCTATAACCTCCTATTCATTCAGTCCCCATTCTTCAGTCACTTCCTATACTTCACACATACCCTTTATTCATTCAGTCTATAACCTCCTATTCCTTCAGTCTGTCTATAACCTCCTAATCATTCAGTCTATAACCTCCTATTCATTCAGTCTATAACCTCCTATTCCTTCAGTCTGTCTGTAACCTCCTATTCATTCAGTCTATAACCTCCTATTCATTCAGTCTATAACCTCCTATTCCTTCAGTCCTTCTTCTCCCTTTTCTTCAGTCCTTCTTTCTTCCTCCTATTCCTTCAGTCCTTCTTTCTTCCTCCCATTCCTCCTTTCTTCTCTCTTTCCTCCAGTCCTCCTTTCTTCTCCTGTTCCTCCATTCCTGCTTCTTCTCCAACTGCACCTGATCAGTACTTGCTTCTTTCTTTTTTCTTCTTTCCTTCTTTTTCATTGTACACCCCCCAAACTGCCACCCCACCCCCACTGGCTTGGACGGTATTGCTAAAACCCTTTTTCCTCTCTCTTCTTCTTTTTCCTTCAATCCTTTTTTGAGATCGTCATCAGCTGTTTTGGCCCTGATTCCTTCAGGAAGTTGGACCTCCAAGGACGGCAGGGAGAGGGTTGCACTACATGTAGCTGCCACTGATCAATAGTGCATCGGCCCGCACCTTCCATCAAGTGTTCCACCTTCCAGAACAAATTTCTCTCCAGCTCTCTCTTAGCTGTGCCAAATACTGTAATTGTGCAAAGTATAAACATGTAATTACTGTTGATCTTTCTGTGCATGCACAAGCACACCCATGCATGCGTGCGCATGTGCGTGCGTGCATGTGTGTGCATGTGTGCACATGCATGTGTGCACATTAGCGTGTGTGTGTGTGTCTATGTCTGCAAGTGTGTGGAGTGTCTGCACGTACATGCGTGTGCACGCACGTGTATACACTGCCAACTATTCCTGAACCCAGCGAACACCCCAAAGCATTAGCGGAAATGTCTCAGCCCCCCTTGATTTCATTCCACCGTGCGAATGGCCTCATTAGAGGCTAAACTTTTGACTGCTTTCCAGTTGTTACTCTGGGTGTCGTCTCAATTATGCGCGGCTCCAGCAAATCCCAAGGGGAGGGAATGCAGAAAGGAGGACCTCAGCATTGCCCAGCTACCCTCAGCCATCCAATGTTTCCTCTTTTCGCCGGCAGTAGGTCAGACCACTGAGTGAGTGCCACGCTGTGTGCTGCTGCGTGC
Organism: Alviniconcha marisindica; assembly: GCA_018857735.1. NCBI lineage: Eukaryota > Metazoa > Mollusca > Gastropoda > Provannidae > Alviniconcha > Alviniconcha marisindica. Next base: position 394,561 of record JABMCL010001273.1, on the reverse strand, counting down.
ATTAGCTGCCTCAGCCTGCTGACTGCAATTCGCCCACTCTGGTTTTTGCATTCTCGCTGCATTCAATTTCTTCATCATTAACTGACAGGCAATTCAATGCTCCCCCCCCCCCCCCCCCCCCCCCCCACTCCTCATCTATATAAAATGATGGGTACTGGTCCGCCTACTCCCCCCACCCCCCCTTCCTTTTCCCCCTACAGCAATTCCTCATCCATGATGGGTATGGGTCCGCCCCCGCCCCCCAACTCATCAATATAAAGTGTTGGGTTTCGGTGCTTTGTGGTGCATATAAAATATGAGTATTGATTTCTGCAAGGTACATATCCTAATGGGTATTGCAACTGGCTATGTATGTTTGTCTGTCCATGTCTGTGCACATGTGTGTGAGTGCAGGTGTGTGTGCATACACGTACACACAGAGTACCTCATCACCTCCTCATCCTTTAGCCCTCATATAGCCCTACGTGCCTGACTGGGCTCAAGGCACCAACTAGCCCAGTGAAACCATAGCCCTCATATAGCCCTATGTGGTTGACTGAGCACCAACTAACTAGCCCAGTGAAACCATAGCCCTCATATAGCCCCATGTGGTTGACTGAGCACCAACTAACCCAGTGAAACCATAGCCCTCATATAGCCCTATGTGCCTGACTGGGCTCAAGGCACCAACTAACCCAGTGAAACCATAGCCCTCATATAGCCCTATGTGGTTGACTGAGCACCAACTAACTAGCCCAGTGAAACCATAGCCCTCATATAGCCCTATGTGGTTGACTGAGCACCAACTAACTAACCCAGTGAAACCATAGCCCTCATATAGCCCTATGTGGTTGACTGAGCACCAATTAACCCTGTAAAACCATAGCCCTGATATAGCCCTATGTGGTTGACTGAGCACCAACTAAGTAACCCAGTGAAACTATAGCCCTGAAATAGCCCTATGTGGTTGATTGAACACCAACTAAGTAACCCAGTGAAACCATAGCCCTGAAATAGCCCTATGTGGTTGATTGAACACCAACTAAGTAACCGCTTGACCCTTATTAAGCTGTTGTTTTCTGTTTGTTTTTGTTTTGTAGTTGTTGTGTTGTTGTTTTTGTTGTTTGTGTGTGTGTGTGTGTGTGTGTGTGTGTGTGTGTGTGTGTGTGTGTGTGTGTGTGTGTGTGTGTGTGTGTTTTTGTGGGGGCAGTGACTGCATGATGGTTGTACTTACTAAGCTTCATCTACTGACACCACTTTCCTTGATCTGTTGCACAGTGAGTTTGTTCAATGAACAGCAGTCAGTTGAGGCAGGCTTTGCAGCTTATTGAATTTAATCATTTCTTCCCATTCTGTTGTTGTTGTTTAGGGGGTGGACACTGCATTGTTGTTTAGGGGGTGGACACTGCATTGTTGTTTTGTGGGGTGGACACTGCATTGTTGTTTAGGGGGGTGGACACTGCATTGTTGTTTGTGGGGTGGACACTGCATTGTTGTTTTGTGGGGTGGACACTGCATTGTTGTTTGGGGTGGATACTGCATTGTTGTTTAGGGGGTGGACACTGCATTGTTGTTTTGTGGGGTGGACACTGCATTGTTGTTTTGTGGGGTGGACACTGCATTGTTGTTTGTGGGGTGGACACTGCATTGTTGTTTGGGGGTGGACACTGCATTGTTGTTTAGGGGGTGGACACTGCATTGTTGTTTGGGGGTGGACACTGTTGTTGTTTGGGGGTGGACACTGCATTGTTTGTTTAGGGGGTGGACACTGCATTGTTGTTTAGGGGGTGGACACTGCATTGTTGTTTTGTGGGGTGGACACTGCATTGTTGTTTGTGGGGTGGACACTGCATTGTTGTTTGGGGGTGGACACTGCATTGTTGTTTGTGGGGTGGGACACTGCATTGTTGTTTGTGGGGTGGACTGCATTGTTGTTTGGGGGTGGACACTGCATTGTTGTTTAGGGGGTGGACACTGCATTGTTGTTTTGTGGGGTGGACACTGCATTGTTGTTTTGTGGGGTGGACACTGCATTGTTGTTTAGGGGGTGGACACTGCATTGTTGTTTTGTGGGGTGGACACTGCATTGTTGTTTGTGGGGTGGACACTGCATTGTTGTTTAGGGGGTGGACACTGCATTGTTGTTGTTGTGGGGGTGGACACTGCATTGTTGTTTGTGGGGTGGACACTGCATTGTTGTTTGAGGGGGTGTGGACACTGCATTGTTGTTTAGGGGGTGGACACTGCATTGTTGTTTGTGGGGTGGACACTGCATTGTTGTTTAGGGGGTGGACACTGCATTGTTTTTTGGGGTGGGGGTGGAGACTGCATTGTTGTTTGTGGGGTGGACACTGCATTGTTGTTTGTGGGGTGGACACTGCATTGTTGTTTGGGGGTGGACTGCATTGTTGTTTAGGGGGTGGACACTGCATTGTTGTTTGTGGGGTGGACACTGCATTGTTGTTTTGTGGGGTGGACACTGCATTGTTGTTTAGGGGGTGGACACTGCATTGTTGTTTAGGGGGTGGACACTGCATTGTTGTTTGTGGGGTGGACACTGCATTGTTGTTTGGGGGTGGACACTGCATTGTTGTTTAGGGGGTGGACACTGCATTGTTGTTTGGGGGTGGACACTGCATTGTTGTTTGTGGGGGTGGACACTGCATTGTTGTTTAGGGGGTGGACACTGCATTGTTGTTTAGGGGGTGGACACTGCATTGTTTTTTAGGGGGTGGACACTGCATTGTTGTTTAGGGGGTGGACACTGCATTGTTGTTTAGGGGGTGGACACTGCATTGTTGTTTAGGGGGTGGACACTGCATTGTTGTTTAGGGGGTGGACACTGCATTGTTGTTTGGGGGTGGACACTGCATTGTTGTTGTGGGGTGGACACTGCATTGTTGTTTGTGGGGTGGACACTGCATTGTTGTTTGTGGGGTGGACACTGCATTGTTGTTTTGTGGGGTGGACACTGCATTGTTGTTTGTGGGGTGGACACTGCATTGTTGTTTTGTGGGGTGGACACTGCATTGTGTGTTTTGGGGGTGGACACTGCATTGTTGTTTATGTGGGGTGGACACTGCATTGTTGTTTAGGGGGTGGACACTGCATTGTTGTTTAGGGGGTGGACACTGCATTGTTGTTTAGGGGGTGGACACTGCATTGTTGTTTAGGGGGTGGACACTGCATTGTTGTTTGAGGGCGTTGGACACTCATTGTTCTTAGGGGGATGGACATTTGCAGTGATCTAGGTGACACCAGTGTTGTGAATGACACAGCGTTACAGTGATCTATTCCACAGTGAGTGTGTAAAATGAACAGCAGTCAGTTACAGTGATCTATTCCATAGTGAGTGTGTAAAATGAACAGCAGTTACAGTGATCTATTCCACAGTGAGTGTGTAAAATGAACAGCAGTTACAGTGATCTATTCCACAGTGAGTGTGTAAAATGAACAGCAGTTACAGTGATCTATTCCACAGTGAGTGTGTAAAATGAACAGCAGTCAGTTACAGTGATCTATTCCACAGTGAGTGTGTAAAATGAACAGCAGTCAGTTACAGTGATCTATTCCACAGTGAGTGTGTAAAATGAACAGCAGTCAGTTACAGTGATCTATTCCACAGTGAGTGTGTAAAATGAACAGCAGTCAGTTACAGTGATCTATTCCATAGTGAGTGTGTAAAATGAACAGCAGTTACAGTGATCTATTCCACAGTGAGTGTGTAAAATGAACAGCAGTTACAGTGATCTATTCCACAGTGAGTGTGTAAAATGAACAGCAGTCAGTTAAGGCAGGGTACAGCAAGAGGAGAGCCGAGGGCACTCTAAGGACTAGCACTCTAAGGACTAGCACTCTAAGGACTAGCACTCTAAGGACTAGCAGGCTGAGCGGGGCCTCCCGCCCATCAGGGCAGACCAGCCAGTGTCTGCTGACAGTGGAAACTGGATCCTCAACTGTCTGCCCGACATTTCCCCTGCTGTCTGATCACCACTGTAACTGCTGTCTGATCACCACTGTAACTGCTGTCTGATCACCACTGTAACTGCTGACTGATCACCACTGTAACTGCTGACTGATCACCACTGTCTGATCACCACTGTAACTGCTGACTGACACCACTGTAACTGCTGACTGACACCACTGTAACTGCTGACTGATCACCACTGTCTGATCACCACTGTAACTGCTGTCTGATCACCACTGTAACTGCTGACTGATCACCACTGTAACTGCTGACTGATCACCACTGTCTGATCACCACTGTAACTGCTGACTGACCACCACTGTAACTGCTGACTGATCACCACTGTAACTGCTGACTGATCACCACTGTAACTGCTGACTGATCACCACTGTAACTGCTGACTGATCACCACTGTAACTGCTGACTGATCACCACTGTAACTGCTGACTGATCACCACTGTAACTGCTGTCTGATCACCACTGTAACTGCTGACTGACACCACTGTAACTGCTGACTGATCACCACTGTAACTGCTGACTGATCACCACTGTATCTTGATCACCACTGTAACTGCTGACTGATCACCACTGTAACCCATGTCTGCCTGATCACCACTGTAACTGCTGACTGATCACCACTGTAACTGCTGCCTGATCACCACTGTAACTGCTGCCTGATCACCACTGTAACTGCTGTCTGATCACCACTGTAACTGCTGACTGATCACCACTGTAACTGCTGTCTGATCACCACTGTAACTGCTGCTTACTGCCACTGACAGTCATGCTGGGAGGCACTGAGTTGTCCTAGCTCTGTGTGTGTGTGTGGTGTTGGAGGGGGGGGGGAGGGGGTGGGGGGGGGGGGGTGTGTGTGTGTGTGTGTGTGTGTGTGTGTGTGTCTGTGTCTGTGTGTGAGTGAGTGAGTGAGTGTGTGTGCGCGTGTGTGTGCTTGCGTGTGTGCACGTGTATGTATGCATTGACAGGAACCACGCATTTCTAGCTGCTGCTGTCTCTGTTCTGACTAAATGTGTTTTGCCCAAATACAACTGTCATGGCTGACCAGGTGCTAAAAAACAAGTATTTATCTTTCTACTTTCTGCCTCTCTATCCTAGTTCATTCGATTTCTTTTCTTTTTCGTCTTTTTTTGTTTTTGTTTTTTGGGTGGTGGCTGTTGTTTTGGTCATGGTTACACGATTAATGAACAATGAATTAGATTGTTACTTGCAAGTTGATGAATTATGCTTTGCTTTGATATGACCTTTATGATGACTGGGTGTTAAATTAAGTACCACTGTCATCATCATCATCATCATCATCCCATTAAAAAGACTCGGTGAATGAGGACTTGAAGGTTTGTCTAAAAGTGAACTTTGTGAAGCAATGGTTAACAGGACTAAGGACTCTATGCAAACCAGCGGTGAAAAGGTTAACAGTGATGTGTACACAACTCAAAATGATTGTTCAAACGAGCACAGTACCAGTACTCCACACATAAAGGAATAAGCATGCAAAGAGGAGTGTTGTACAGCCAATCAAAATACTTCATGCAAACAGGAATGTTGTTCAGCCAATCAAAATGATCAAGACATTGGAGTTTCATAAGTAATGTAAAGGGGGAGGAGCTACAACAGCCAATCACAATACATGTACCAAGATCCATGTAACAAACTGTAATGAACAAAAAGAAAAAAGAAAAGAAGCTGTAGAAAAAGACAATGAAATCAAAAGAAGTGGTGACACCAAAACCAAGAACATCCAAACTCAAAAATGAAAAAGGGGTACTGGGCACTGAAAACGGACTGTGTGGCAAGAGTCAAGAAACAAATAAACAAAACTGAAAAGCAGACTCCTGACATAAGTTTGCTTAATCCCTCAGGTCAACACAAGCATAAATAATGACTCAAGCACATATATGTAACATATACAGTGTGGTCTTGAATGGAAACTCATGTGGACTGTTCTGTCTTTCATTAATTAAAAGTGTGCTATAAAAAAATTAAACAAAATAAAAACAAAAAATAAAGATTAATTGATTAAATGAATGGAAAAATAAATGAAACAAACCAACTAAACAAGTATTAAATTATTTAAATCATTTCAGACTGTGTAAGCTGTGCCAAATAATAAGGAGCAAACACCAGGACAAAAATGAGAAAAGGGTGAATTTTCAATGGACACACATTCAATTGAACTGAAGAAAAAAAAATGAAAAAAAATGCTCAATCTACTCACATCAAATACCTACAACAAAGTTCAACCATCAATATACATATATGTACAAATACATACCAGTTATACATAAAAAGTCAAGGGAGGCAATCTAGAAGAAGAAAAAAGGTTTGACGGAGGGGCAGTAACTTTCCTTATTACAAATCCAATAAGCAGTTTCAACATGTAGCTCACACTACTTCAGGAACTAAGCTTCACAGGCTAAACTTTGTGAGTGACTGGAGAAGGTCAAAAGAACACGATTCACAGAAAACGTTCTGCGATTCAATGTGCCATTCATTTTATACCGCAACTTCTTTGGACACCATCCCAGTAAATGTATTGCGATTGAACACACTGTTGAATTTTTTATTGATTTTATAGGGTGTTTTGGACACCACCACTGACACTTGTTTCACAAGCTCATTACCAAGTTGTGTGCCGTTTCCCCCCACACTTCATACAGTGACACTTGGACGACCTATCGCAGCAGGTATGTTAGTCTATTGGGTTTTACCACAATTCATTTTTAACTCATACTAGAATATATATATTATTCTGGTAAAGTTTTCTGGCAGATGAAAAAAATAATGCAACACAAATCATGACTAAAGTAACAAACATTCATACAAAACATGCTCTCTTTTTTTTCTTCTCCAACACTGCTAAGGCTAATTTCTTTTAAGCCTATCATTGCACACTTGCTGCATTTTCCCTGTTAATTCAGTCTGTTTTCATCAGATGCTGCTGTGACTTTGTGATCAACTGGTTTCAGCAGTCAGTCAATTTAGTAGTTCATTTTAACATCCTGTCAACCACGCAGGGTCACCACAGGACATTGTTTAAGCAGGCAACGATGAAGTGAATACACTTATGGTGGTGTCACAGGCAGACAGCTAGCACTGATCATTATACAGACTTATATGACTTTTCATGCGAGTTCCACCCCCCCCACAACAACAAAATATAGCAAAGAAAATCAACAAAACCCAAAACAGCTATACAACAACAACAAAAAAGAAAGAAAGAAAAGAGCAAATACAGCTGATCCTTAAAATGAATGTGAAAAGGGAGGAGAAAAGAGTCCAAACCAGTTATTTCCCCCTAGATCTAACACAATAATAACAAATTCAACAATTACGCAACTGAATTCTTGTGTGTGTACCCCCCCTCTCTCTCTCTCTCTCCTTTTTTAAGCTGACCATACTTAAAAAATGTTCACATTGATGCAAAATTGAGAATTCTGGGGATGAATGATTTGGAAGAAGTAAACAACTACAACATTAAATAACCTTTCTTCAGAACAGAAAGGTCTTGGGATGCCAAAGGCTTATGCTGTGTTTGGTCTCAGTTGACAATTTTGACAATAATAACTGTTCACATTCAGATCAGTGATTTGGACTATTCTAGGATTAAGTTCAAGGTATAGGAGAAAAGATGATACAAAGGCACATCATGTCTGCTCCATTAATGGGAGGGGCGGTACAACTAAACTATAAAGAGAAGCAAACAAAACTGCAATACAGAGCAAAAAGACACTGAACACAACACAAAATGTGCTTATGCTGGCCATTTCAGTAAGCCAACTAGAAATAAAACACAAAATGTGAGAAAAACGACATCCACACAGTGATCTGACTCTCAAAACCAAAGATGTGGAATACTCTGTCCTTTTTTAATCTTAAGCACTTGTGCTGGATCTAACTTTGTGTACAAATACTGGATCACATGTTGTGTACCTACACTGGCTCTTACTTTGTGTACAAATACTGAATCAGTTTGTGTGCCTACACTGGATCTAACAGTATGTACATACATTAGTTCTTACTCTGTGTACAAAGACTAGCTCTTACTCTGTGTACAAATACTGAATCAGTTTGTGTGCCTACACTGGATCTAACAGTAAGTACATACATTAGGTCTTACTCTGTGTACAAAGACTAACTCTTACTGTGTGTACAAACATTGGAACTAACTTCATATACAGGCACTGGATCTAACTTAATCACAAGCAATGGCCAAAACTGACCTCCCTGTATGTGTAAACACTGGATCTAACTTCCACATCAAAGAACTTGATCTAATTTAAGATACAAGCACTGAAACATAGTTCCTACAAAGACAGACCTCTCTTTGTGTGCAAACACTGGATCTAATTTTCACATCAAAGAACTGGATCCAACTTAATATAGAAGCACTGGATCTAAGGTCATGTGAAGGGGCAGTTACCTTAGCCATTTATGCCAAATGCCAAGGTGACTAGGCACAAGCAGCCAAACCAACTTCAGTTGAGGATTGTGCAAAAATGTAAAAACAATGAACTGAAACAAATCAAACACACACACACACACACACACACACACACACACACACACACACACACAGAGGATTGTAGAGAAAACAGACAGGAGGATCTGGCAACAATAAGCTGTAAACCATGGAAAACAAACAAAGCAGAATCTGCCAATGGAAGGAAGACCAAACAGAATGCACACATTAGACTGACATTCACCACAAACCCCACTGCACTCTCTACCTCCATGGCTGAAGTGGAGTCATATCAAGTTCAATGTCAGGTCAAACATAACCAAAAAAGGCCACTACTGACAGACTAAAGAAATAACAGAAAGGCAAACAAACAAAAACAGGAACTAAAAAAAAAACATGATCTAGAAATCAATCACTGTGCAATTTCAAAGATCTCTTCTTTTTTTTCTTCTGTTCTTTGTTAATTTTTATTTATTAAACTGCAGTCTCTGAAAGACAGCCAACATTAATGGCTGGGGGGGTGGGGAGGGGGGGGGGGGGCAATTACCATCACTGGCTGCTAGCCTAAAGTATTAATAACATTATATACCTGACTTAGAGCTTGTCTTTAATTATATTATTACACAAAATTTAAACTTGATTGGATTAAGAACTTACACAAAAATACAACCTAAAATTATAAGTTTTTCCCCTGCTGAGATGTTAAAATAAGACATGGTGTCACTTGGAGGGGGGGGGGGGGGGAGGTGTGAATGAGTAAGGCTGACAAATATCACCATCATGGAAAGTTTCACATAATTTGTGACTGGTATTCCCATATCATCCAGTCCTGACCTACCCCTCTCCACCCCCCCCCCCCCCAATACAAAAAGAAAAAAGTATCCAACTGGTGATGTGGCTAGGTGGAATGTCACTTAACACTAATCACTACAGCTGTTCATGCACATTAAAAATGAAGACTTTAGTCTATAATCAGTCCCAAAAATCCACTAATATATACTATCTAGCAAGAATGCACTATGCCAAACCAAGCATCACTCGAGTGGAGTGGATTTCTCTTTGGATCAGCAAGCTGGGTCAGTATCCAGGTCTATCAATCATAGCATGAATATTTTACAGCTGGCGTGCATGCCCTCACAACAATTTACTGACCAAGCAGGAAACTGTTAATAATGGATACCCTGTCTCTATTCTAAGGGGTAAGGGACTGATTTTCCACAGTGACTGTATCATTAATGATAGACTAGAGGAGAAGGCAGCTGGGTGGACTAAGCACAGGGTGAACTGATGACGGGGACTGAGAGATTAAGACTTCCAGTCATGTGCTCAGAGGCAGGCTGGGATGTCTTCAAAGAATCAAACCACGCTCCATCTGCTTACCAGCCAAGCATCTAACCATAACCACAAGGCCAAATTTATGGGTAAGGACTTGCACCTTGTTCAAAGACTAAAGGTTGTACTTCCCATGAGAATGTTATGAACAGCAACTCTAACACTGAAGTTTGTCACCTAAACTGTAAGTCTGTCAAAAGGAATTTTAAACCCACATGGCACCACACCTCCAAGGTTTTAGTTTGGTCTCGACCAGAATAATTGTGTGTGAAGGAGTACATAACAGGTGTGTGTGTGTGTGTGTGTGTGTAACACAATTGGTTAAGAGATGTATGACCAAATGGATAAAACAAAGTAACAAACCAAATATTACTGTAATCTTAAACACACACACACACACACACACACACACACACACACACACACACACACATGCACAAACACACAGAGAAAAAGACAGGGAAAAAAAGAAATAAGACACAATAAAATGACAATAAAAAAGGTTCACTGGTAAATCAGAAGACAGCTGACAGTCACAAAACTGGTACAGTAAGCTGCAGCAAAGCACAGTCCAGTGTCAATTTTCTGTGTAAAGACATAGTCCTTTATTTATCTGTACTAACTTCCAAACAGAGCCAACTGAAAGAACCCTACTCTTTGTTGCAACATCTCATCAGTATGAAGAAAAGAAATGTATTAATAAAATATAGAAAACATGAAGGTTGACAAAGTAAAGAAAACACATCATCCACATGACTGACATAAATGACAGCGGTACTGTTGGTTTAAAATAAATATGGACATGCGTATGTAGTGAAATAAATTTGAATTCATGTTCATACCACAGTCCTGGCTACACTGATGACAGAAGCACTGCTCTCTTCATAATCCTATACAAAGCCTTTAAAATTTAAAAGCATAAACATAAACCTCCAGAGTTCACACAACAAGCGGAATTAAACAACATGCAACCCTCTATGCTATGCGACTGTCAAAAAAACAGCAGCAACAACAACAACAAAACCATTTTCTCCCCTTCTCCCAGTAAGTCGACTGGACATGCACACATTCCTTCCAGAACGTACAGCTGGAAGACTTTTCATCTGTACAATGATGCTGACTGACTCATCCTCACAAAAGAAGGAATACAAATGTAATGGAGGGCTAGCCTGCATACACATACACCCATATACTGCACGTACAGCGATAGCTCAGTGGTTAGAGAGTCAGACACATGATCAAAAGATCCCGGGTTCGAGTCCCAGCAGGAGAGCGGGAGAATTTTCTTCTCCATGGTCAACTTTCTGTGCCGATTCTTGTTTCAGTATCAGTTTCACTACCATGTTAGCATGTAAAAGATCCCAACCATTCTGCCAAAAGTGCAGGTGGCAGGTTACAGCTAAACACACATGCACCCTATGTGGCTTTGAATGAAGTGACACTGTAAACTGGTGCACGGTTGAATGGGATACACAAACCTTGTGCCGAGACGGACGCAGTTTCACGTGGCACCAGCCACGCAACAACCAAACTGTGCTGTTAGTACACCACTTCTGTGGATATTCAAAGTGTGCTATGAAAAGGATACACTCATTCATTCAGAATCACATGCGGCATAAGCGCAGTGAGTCTGCTCAAGAGCAGAGAATAGCACTATATAAACAGAGAATAGCACTATATAAACAGAGAATAGCGCTATATAAACAGAGAATAGCACTATATAAACAGAGAATAGCGCTATATAAAAGCAGCTATGATAATACACTGAGGAAAGTATTCAAAGAATGCCTTAAAATTAAAAATGAAGACCAAAACGTTGTACGCAAAACTTCATGTGCATCACACACAGCTGTTATCCCTCTCAGTGTTTCACCGCCAATGCTTTTTTCACATGAAAAGCACCAATGGAAGTGCCAAATCTGAAATCAGTACAATTTTCTTTTCTTCCTTCATTAGCTTGTGAAAGGATTTTCATCAAAATGCACAGTACTGACAGTTGATTTGTTGTAGGCCCACAAAATATATTGTATGCAGTCGTGTACCCATGCATTTTTCAGCCAAGAAATTTTACAGGCTGGGGCAGTGAAGGGGTTATATAACAAAAGCGGACCAACAGGCAACTTTGCCAAAAGGAAACTAAATTTTGTTCTGTCTCTGCCTCTCTCTTTTCTAAAAATATAATAAAAAATACTGAATGTTATCAGAGACAGATTTGTGGAAATAATCTAGTTTCATACAAACATTTTAAGCATACAGTTATCCTTTTGATCCCAGTCCTGGCTCTTTCTCTACAATTGCCTCATGTCACTGAAGAAGCCTGTCTTTGGAGGTGAGGATTTTGGCATTGCTGTGATCATGCTGCATCCAGCAGTGTTATTCCTCAGATTAAAATGACCAAGTCAGACAGCGGCTGGAAATTAACTCCCGGCCAGCCGCACGGGGTCACCTCAGGATGATAAAACTACAAAGCACTATACACAACAACACAATTTCCAAGAACTCTAGGGGTGTTGTGTTGTTTTATATATATATATATATAAAAAAGCCAAAGTCCAGTTGAAGCTCTACACTCTTGCATACCAAAATACGCCATCCTTACAATCATTGCTGACAGTGGTGCAAGACTATTGTCCTCTCTTGCCGTGTTGACCATGTTTGCTGTATAGTACTGCCCAAAGTGAACAGTCTGGCCATTTTGTTTAACTACTTCATTGCCCGCTGCCGGAAATTTGGGTTGCCTTGCCTGGATTACACACAGCTGAGGCAAGAGCAATGATACCGATTCCTATCAATGCAAGGTATTTTCGTGTGCCAAACAATGGTGTGGCTGCCAGTGTTTGGGATTTTTAATGTACGCACAGAGATTTTGATTTGCGAATCTCTCTCTCTCTTTCTTTCAGTCTGCCATGCCTGTTCTGCTGGCCTGCAGGCATGGTTCTGGGCAAGCCTTGGTGACAATACGCTGCAATCTGACAGGAAACTCTACTGAGCATCATCCATGGGGTCAGGACTAGGAAAATAATAAACACTGGTTAGCTGGTAAACCATTTACAACTTACAGTCCCTGCAAAGCAAACCATTTACAACTTACGCAAGTTACAATCACAAGTTACAGTCCTTACAAAGCAAACCATTTACAACTTACAGTCCCTACAAAGCAAACCATTTACAATTTGCCGTCCCTACAAAACAAACCATTTACAATTTATGGTCCCTACAAAGCAAATCATTTACAATCTGCGGTCCCTACAAAGCAAACCATTTACAACTTACAGTCCTGTCAAAACAAACCATTTACAACTTACCGCAATACCAGATCCTACAAACCATTTACAACTTACAGACCCTACAAACCATTTACAACTTACAGTCCCTACAAACCATTTACAACTTACAGTCCCTACAAAGCAAACCATTTACAACTCACGGTCCCTACAAAGCAAACCATTTACAACTTACCACAATACCAGTCCCTACAAAGCAAACCATTTACAACTTACAGTCCCTACAAAGCAAACCATTTACAACTTACAGTCCCTACAAAGCAAACCATTAACAACTCATGGTCCCTACAAAGCAAACCATTTACAACTTACAGTCCTTACAACTCACTGCGCTAGGAACTCTGGACAAATAATCGCACAGAGTATGTACACAGAGTAAGAATTAAGGAGAAGAAAGAGAGTCCGGTCTGTCAGGTAGTATTCACCTCCCTCCCTCTTTGATGCAGCATCCATCAGAAATTATTCTATAATGGTACCAGTAAAACAGCACCATCCACCCACCTCATCACACACGCACGCACACAACATGCATGCACACAACACACCTCACCACACAAGCGTGCGCACACACATACACATACAGATGTACACACACAGATGTACACACACAGATGTACACACACACACACACACACACACACACACACACACACAAAGTAAGGGAAAAAAGGAAGAACAAATGCCCAGTCAACTCACATTCTAAATGAGAAAAACATATCTGCCCCCCCCATGACCTTGAAATTGGTTTACAGTGATTGAAACAATCATGAACTTGTAACACATAACAGGTGTTATCACCATGCATATTATTTTCAAAGACCTTCCTCCGCATTTAAAATGCCTCATGCTGACATGAATGTTTCTGTTAAGATGGGAATACAACAACCATCTCCTATGAAATATTATTCACATGAACATTACTAAGAAATGTTATGTTTAGGATAATACCCATCCCGTAAAACAACCATTCAAAGTTCAAACTTTAAACTGGAGTAGATCTGGTCAAAAATGTAAACCCTAAAGAAAATTGATGCCTGTCACAGCACAGGTATGAATTTATTCAACTCCAGATTAGTCGTTACCATGCGCAGGTCAACAGACTTTACTGCAATAGCCTATGAGCTCCCTTTGCTTCTACCCAGTAAACACGCTGGATCCGATCCACAACTGTTTTGGTTATGGCCAGCGAGCAGCCAGAATCTGGCCGCATCATACATGCCAGATCCAACTTCCCGCATCTGATTCGGTTCCCTTCTTCTAAAGAAGGCCCGGATCATACTGTGCAAAACCGGCCCGGATCCGATCAGGGTGGCCTGGTGACGATTTGGCCAAACGCATCCGGTCATGAAGCAAACCGGTATGCAAGAATCAACAGGCCCAGTGCCGGGATAAGCAGGGGCTGCACCGCTGAGGGCTCATCCCTCAAAAGTGCCACGCAAGCCAGCAAGAACTAGTCACAGACTTGAACAAAACCCGCCAGGATTTTAAAAATTGCAGACTGCAGAAGTTTTTTGTTTGTGTTAGACCCCTCAAAGTGTAATCAACCAGCATTTTTCAAGGGCCTGATTGTGGCCACCTGATGGATGAAGAGGAAGATGAAGAGGAAGACCTGTCCAACTCCACAACTGCTGAGACTCCGGGACCCTTCTTCCCAGCCGTGCTGTAACCTCTCACAACTGGCGGAAGAGACCACATCATGTGCACAGAACAAGACCACATGGAAATGCCAGTGCCACTGTCCTCACACCACCAACACTGGACATCACAACCCCAGGCCAAGACGCAATCACAGCGTCACCCAGGCCTCTATCAGGTCACCACCTGCATCACGGGACTGCAGCCTTCACCTTCAGACCTCACTGCAAGGTCACGCTGGTCTGTTCTCCAGTCAGAATGGAACAAAACGTCAGTGTTGTTTCCCCTCAGTAACTGGGGTGTGAGCAGTCATGTTAACATCACCCATTACCCTGTCTCTGTGTGTGTGTGTGTGTGTGTGTGTGTGTGTGTGTGTGTGTGTGTGTGTGTGTGTGTGTGTGTGTGTGTGTGTGTGTGTTGTATATGTGTGTGTGTGTGTGTGTGTGTGTGTGTGTGTGTGTGTGTGTGTGTGTGTACATGTGTGTGCACAAGGCACTCATGTACCTGCCTCAAGAAAGTGATGACCTACTTTAACTGACCACAATTACTCTGAGTGTGACCCAAAGCAGGTAACCCTGAACAGCTACGACCTAATCTCACACTGCACAGGTATGACCTAATCTCATATTGCACAGGTATGACTTAATCTCACATTGCACAGGTATGACCTAATCTCATATTAAAAACAGAAGAAAGGTTATTGCACTTTAAACAGTAAAAACACCATGAACACCTGCCTCATATTGCACAAGAGCTGACTACAATACTCACAATTATTGCAAAACACAAGGTCTTCATGCTGCAAAGCAAAAGCTTCTATTGCACTGTATGAACTAACCTGAAGTCAGGGAAAGATTCACGCACGCACGCACACATGCACGCACACACACACACACACCAAATAAGGTTTCAACCACAAGGCTACATCTGAGCACTGAGACAGAAGATGTCACAAAGACTAAAAAGAAGATATATCACAAACAGACGACAAAGTACAATATAGTTATACATTCCCAAATATCAATCTGCTTATTGATACAGGTTGTACAGACATCAAAAACAACATTAGCATGTTCTATTTTTCTTTGCCCCTCTTTTCAAAATCACACTGGCCAAGGGCTGTGCACGTGTCATTTAAATTACCCACAATTCAGTATCACACCGTCAGTGTCCAGATCACACCGTCACGCTGCATAATAAATAAGTTTCTAAAATGCAAATAAAAACTGAAACTCAACGGAATGACCAGCCCTAGCACAAGAACACATCAGCACTCACAGTCAGAGTACATGTCAGCTCTGTTGTTGTGCTCTGGACGAAAGAACCCAAACAGTGCCATCCTTAAATGAAAGGTACCGGTCAGAGCCAAACCAAGTATAGGAAAGATTACCAGCAATGTCAGCACCAGTACACTGAAACCATGTTGCATTCAAAAGCACCTCATAGTCAGGGAGCAACTGAGCACAAGCTTAAGAAGATTACGGGTAAAGCAGTATCATATTCAGACCTACCCTCCTCAAAACAGGTTTCACCCAGCACGGAAAAGATTGAAATAAAAACTTAAGATCAAGGGTTTTGTTTCGAAATGCCCCCTTGATAGTTTTTTTATATTCAATTTTTAAATCTGGTTTCATTCAAGATAGCTTGACTAGCTGCAGAACCCACTGTTAGGTCAACTCCATGTTTGCAGCCAGTGACAGGGGCTTCGGAACTGTTCCATCAAGTCCACGTGCGTCCATTGTCTGCTTCAAGCGGGCTCTTACTGCCACAGACTAAACACACCGAACACAAACCATCAGCAAGCTCTGCTGTAAAAACTCAACTCCAGTCTCCACTGCCTCCGTTCACAGTTACACAGACCATGATCTCTGCTGCCTAAATTCACACAACACAAACCGTCTGTAAGCTCTGCTGTAAAAACTCAACTCCAATCTCCACTGCCTCAGTTCACAGTTACACAGACCATGATCTCTACTGCCTAAATTCACACAACACAAACCGTCTGTAAGCTCTGCTGTAAAAACTCAACTCCAATCTCCACTGCCTCAGTTCACAGTTACACAGACCATGATCTCTACTGCCTAAATTCACACAACACAAACCGTCTGTAAGCTCTGCTGTAAAAACTCAACTCCAATCTCCACTGCCTCAGTTCACAGTTACACAGACCATGATCTCTACTGCCTAAATTCACACAACACAAACTGTCTGTAATCTCTGGCATCAGATGTATTCTTCAATCTCCTCTGCCTAAATTCACACAACACAAACCGTCTGTAAGCTCTGACATCAGAAGTATTCTAGTCTCCTCCGCCTAAATTCACACAACACAAACCGTCTGTAAGCTCTGACATCAGAAGTATTCTAGTCTCCGCTGCCTAAAATCACACAACACAACCATCTGGCAGAACTCCCCTCTTGACTCAGCACATTAAGCCACCAACGTTAACCACCGACGTTCACCTTGACAACACAATGTATGGCAGTGGACCCTACATAAAACTGCAGGAAAACCGATGCAGCCACACAACTCTTGCCCTTTTCCATAGGAAGAAGGGGAACACAAGTTCACGTTCCTTAAGTGGAACCAGCGGGTCAGTTTGACATCTCCCCGTTCTCTCCTTCCACACATCTCGCCTTCACAACTCCTTTGGCCTGTTTTCACTCAAGCAAGAACTCCCCTGACCCATTTCTTCTTCAGACTCCCTTAACGTCCCCTGACCCCGACCCCTGTATTTTCCCTCTTCTTTCCGTAACTCCTTTCACCATTTTTGTCTTCTGAATTTTGTTTCCCCAAATGGCACAAATGTGGTTCTATCCTCTTCTTTTTGTTTGGGGGGGGGGGGAACCAAGAGGGTCAGGCATCATGTAGCTGAGGTTTATTTTGGTAGATGGACAAGACAACAAAATAGCCAGAAATACAACTGGGCCCATAGATATACATGATGAGCAAATAAAGGTGGATAAACTCCAAACCCAGTTTGCTAAAGAGTCCACAAGTCCGGCTCTCCTTCCCTATCATCAAGTTGTCAACAGCCTCAGAAACAGCTACTGGCTTGTGTCTATCTTTAGAATCTGGAAACTCCCTTGTTGTACCGACAATGTAACGTGCACGATGTCAAAAACTCAAAACTTTATTGGACACTGTGTGACAACAGCCTCGTCAGCTTCAAGTTCAAAGTTTGCTGCAACTGTAGTGCTCAGATGTCAGTGACCCAATGACCCCTTCCCATTTGAGACTTTCCTGTCTCCTCTTTGCTGTCTGTGTTCATTATGATGTGTCTTGACGCATGAATTAAGTTTTTCTTGATTAATTTGCGGTCTGCAATGGTACGTGGGACAGCGCTGGTCAGTGCAAGCATTTGTTTTCTCCTCAATAGTCGCCTCTGCTGGCAACGGCAGCACCAGAGCAGCCATTTTTATACAGCATTTGGGCTGCGTCCACACACACACACACACAAACGAGTTTATAATTTAAAATATGTTTAGGCCAGTTGGACAGCCCTGTCTGCACTACACACATGCCAGTTTTTTCCCTGCTGTCATTCTTTAGAACATAAACTTAAGGAGTGTGTGTGTGTGTGTGTGGAGGGGGGGGGGGGGGGGGGGGGGGGGGGTACTTTGCTCTTCATACAACATACAGGTCCTGAATAATGCCCCCCCCACCTTCCCTGACACCACCCAACTGCTTCAAAACTGATGAATACTGCAGAGTATACAAATAAATCGATGAGCAGTATAAGCGGAGACAAAGGTCAGGACTACATCATTTGAACATGACGGTACACGTATCACACAGGGTCTTCACGGCAAAACTCACAAGTCTGAGAAAAGAGGTCCTGAAAAGCAGGCCCGTGTCCTGACTAGACTGAGCAATCCCACAGCACGCACGGACTAGACTAAAACAGGACACTAACTAAAACACGCTTTGACTCAGATGCAATTTACACAGCCAGTTAAAAAATGCCAAGCTTATAACTTGAGTGGATCATTGTAAGTTTGAAGGGAAATTTGTTTTTGGCACGCACTTAACATTTCAAGCTCTCCAATGCTGAAATCAAGCACAATGCCAAAAGTTTGCTCTTGGATTTAACGTCCCGTCAACCGCAGACGTGACCTCAGGATGAAATGCAAAAAGTATTGACAAAAAGCAAGCATCAGCAACAACAAGCGCAAAGAGCCACAGTGACGCTGAATTTTCCTTCTTTAAATCAGCTACCTGTAAAATAAGTAACGTTCTGAGCGAAAAGTATCCTTCGCACTTCTGCTTCTAAAAGCGTTTGTAAAACTCTCAGTCTGCGACCCAAACTGAATGCAAAACTGGTACAGACTTCATAGCAATAATGCTAATGACGGTCAAGAACAACACACTGGTGGTCGACAAAATGCACAATATTCAAAAATCATCAGGTGATCTTCAAAGTTTCACAACAAGTCAAAATATACTGGTTTCGTTTTACCCATATCAAACTTCACAAGTAGGTGTATCACCATAACAAGTATAAAACAACTGTGATTCATTGATATTTTGTGTGCACAAGACTTTGAGGCCATGCTGAGCTGAAGGAGCGGGTGAATGAGATCATTCATTGTGAAACAGTACAGGGAAGGGGAGTGGCACAAAATCTGATCAGCCCTCTCGGTGCAATACCGTGGGATGGACTTATCATGATTTGTGAGCTGTGATCGAGACTACAAATGCCGACCAGAGAATATAAAAATACAAAAACAGGAAAGGTGTCTTCCGGCCATCAGCTGCAAGCACTTGAGGAGGAGGAGGTGGACTTGTGCTTGACGTACTTGTCACCAGCAGCGGAGCGAGCATGGTGGCTTCCGCTGTCGTCAACAGCAGTCTGACCCCTGTCCTCCTCCGCCTCTTCCACGCCGCCCACAGCCCCTTCACACTCCGACACTTTTTTTAACTTGCACGTCTCCGCCTCTTCGTCAAAGTCACTCTCACTTTCGCTGGTCGTGTACGACATCTCCCCCATGTCCATGCCTTCCAGGTTCAACAGCGGGTCGATGCTTGCCCGTTTGTCCGCCGCAAAGCTGACGCTGGCAGCGGCGGCGGCCATTTCCTGGGAGGATGAGGAACTGGTGCTGCCCCCTGAGCGCAGAAAGGGCGGGGGCGGTGGGAAGTCCTCCAGGCTGGGTTTACGCCTGTCGGTGTGGAAGCTGCCCTCCATGGACCCCAGTTGCTCCAGTGTGTCTAGAGGAGAGGACTCCCGGTGCTGGCTGGCCGTCGTCGTCATGGTTCCCTCGCTGGACATCTCGCCCATTCCCGAGTCGATGGTGGTGTCCTTGCCAGACTCGGCCAGGCACTTGGTGGCCGCATACTGCAGGTACACTTCCTTGGCCGTGCTGCAGTCCTCCACATCGCTGGCGTTGCTTGACGACCCCGAACTGCCGGAGTAAGTCAGGTCGCTCTCCGAGCCCTGGCGGCGCATGTTCTCCAGGGTCTCCATCATGTCCCCAGAGTCGATGTCGTCGCGCTGAGGACTGCCGCCCAAGCTGGAGCCGGACGCTTCATCCACGGGGCTGCGCATGACCTTCATGCTGATGTCACTGTGGAAACTATGGACGGCTTCCGCCTCCTCGTGCCAGCTCACGCGCTTGGGCTCCGCCTTGGTTCTGTCCGCTTCCTCAGAGGCCTCAGCGGAAGGCTCCTCCTCCACTCGCTCCAGTGACCAACGCTTGCGTGGATCACGGGAACTTGCGCTGCAGCTCGGTGTCCCTGGAGTGACGAGACTGCTGCTGCTTCCAATGTCAGACACAGACACTAACGGCACTGACGCCATCGTGCTCGTCACGGTTACAACAGAGTCCGCCCCCGAGGGGTCAGGCCTGAACGTGGTGAAGGTCATGGCCGGTGTCGGAGCCTCCACCTGAGACGGAGGACTGTCACTGTCACTGAAGATCAAAGCAGCAGCTGGGGATGGCAGGTCCATGATCCTCTGGGCTTCGCTGGTGCTGACTGGATCCGAGTCTGATGCCGTGGGTCTGTCCCCATTCCGAGTCATCTGCACATCGCTCCAAGCTTGGCTTCCATTTGGCTTGTCCTTGTCATGACACGGACCACTCGTGCTGCCGGTCAAGGATACACTGTCTGGACGCTTCTCCTTGCACTGCTTCTGTCCACCCGGGGTGGAGTTGTGGGCAGCTGAGGAGGAGGCCCGGGGCGTGCCTATCTCTGGTGAAAGAGGGGGCAAAGAAGCTGGGGACTCGGGCGATGTTCCCGAGGACTGCGATGAGAGGTCCATGAGGAGTTCCGATGGGGGAGGTGGCAGGGAATCCAGGTCAATGTCACCAGTGATGCTGATGAGCGACGAGGTCATTTCACTAGGGGGTGGCGGGAAGAACTCCTGTTCTTCTGCTGCTGCCGAAAGGGGTGGAGATGATGTCACAACCGGGGGTGGCTGAGAGGATGGTGCGGCTGCTGGTGATGGTGGGTGAGCTCCGCTCTCTCTGGGTGGCTTTGAGGGAGCGTTCTTGGGCTTGGGGACAACAGGGGGCTTCTTTGTGACTACCGAGGTTTTGGGCATCACAGGAGGCGGCTTTGAGACTACCGAGGTTTTGGGCATCACAGGGGGCGGCTTTGAGACTACGGAGGTTTTGGGCATCACAGGGGGCGGCTTGGGCTTGGACATCACCAGCGGTTTCGCAACCGTCACAGTGTTGGTACTGATCGTGGTCAGCACAGGCTGCATGGGAGTCAGGTTCGGTTCCATCTCTGCTGTTGGGTTCTGCGGCCGTGGAGGGGGAGGCAGAGGTGGTGATGATGGAGGTGGTGGCAACGGCGGCGATGGTGGCCCAAGCACAACAGGTTCTTTATGAACAATGCTTTGTGAGACTTCAGGAACAGCCATTGCCATTTCTGTTCTGGAAACTGGCTTTGCTTCCTCGGCAGCTCCTGCCTTTGTCTCACACACCTGCACAGATGTCCCTGCCCCGTCGGCGTCCCTGTCCACAGTCTTCGGCACAGCCTTGGCATCCGCTATGGCAACAACTTTCTGGGGCTTTGTCTCACCGCCAGTCTGCTGGCACTCTGATCCATCCAGCTTCACGCCCTCGGAATCTGGAGGTTTGATGACCTCACTGTCTGGAGGTCTGATGACCTCAGTGTCTGGAGGTCTGATGACCTCGGTGTCTGGCGGTTTGACAACCTCGCTATCTGGAGGTCTGATGATCTCGGTGTCTGGCGGTTTTATGACCTCAGAGTCTGGTGGTCTGACCACCTCGCTATCTGGCGGTCTGATGACCTCTGCTGCTTTAAGTGCCCCAGACCGAGTCTCACCAGAGTCTCCCTTGCCCTCATCCGTCGCAGCGTCCACTGGCTTTGTTTCAGACCGCGGACTCTCAATGTAGCTGTGCCGCAGGAAGTCCTTCT
>JABMCL010001273.1:302500-367500 GCA_018857735.1 Alviniconcha marisindica | reverse complement strand
TGAAGCCACAATTGGGTCAAAGTTCAGAAGAAGAGGAGCACTGTTGAGTGGTGAGGCCACAATTGGGTCAAAGTTCAGAAGAGGAGGAGCACTGCTGAGTGGTGAAACCACAATTGGGTCAAAGTTCAGAAGGTCAAAGTTCAGAAGAAGAGGAGCACTGCTGAGTGGTGAAGCCACAACTGGATCAAAGTTCAAAAGGTCAAAGTTCAGAAGAGGAGGAGCACTGCTGAGTGGTGAAGCCACAATTGGGTCAAAGTTCAGAAGGTCAAAGTTCAGAAGAAGAGGAGCACTGCCGAGTGGTGAAGCCACAACTGGGTCAGTGTTCATGGTGAAGCCACAACTGGGTCAAAGTTCAGAAGAAGAGGAGCACTGTTGAGTGGTGAGGCCACAATTGGGTCAGTGTTCATGGTGAAGCCACAATTGGGTCAAAGTTCAGCAGAAGGGGAAAACTGCTGAGTGAGGAAGCCACAACTGAGTCCAAGATCAAGACAAACACTTTAGTCTGCCCTGTAAGGCAGAGAAACAATTTAAAAATTACCTTTCAAAATGTGGTCGCTTGACAATGCTGTCCCTCACGTACTCTTGCAGTTCCTTCTGGGTTCTGCCACTGTACCTGTAACACAACATCCAGGAAGCTCAGGAAGATGCGTTAACCCATTCACTGCTCTTAAGACATCATTAGATGCCCTCAGCAAAGCACTTGGCCCACTGCCCGCACATACAGGGTTAACCACATGGTGTATAAATGTGACTATTTGATGCACTAAGCTGGGACCCCAGAGTGGAGACAACTGCACACCGAGACAGCACAGTCACCCCTAGCATCACTATTCACCACCTGTCGCATGCACTATGGAGTTACAGCTCTCTAATACTGTAACAGTATACCCTCCATCCCATATCTATCTGTCTATCCCTCCACTTCCCTCTCCGCATTGAACGGTACACCCGCTGTGTAGCAACAGCTGGCTTCATGTTACACACTACACGCAGTGCATGATGGACATGAAGAGGGGAGCTTCTTCTGCCTCTGATGAGTGATAAGTAAAATATTCTAACTGTGCACACTAAATTACTATCATTACCATGCTGATAAGTAAAATTACACACGAAATATTACTACCACCATCATTGTCATTACAAATTTATAAAGAAAACAAAATGGGGTGGGGTGGGGTTGGGGGAGGGAAGGAAGGCAGGAGGCCTGGGAGGAAAAGGGGGGCAAGAGGGAGGGGGAGGGAGGAAGGCAGGAGGCCTGGGAGGAAGAAGAGGGGGGGAGGGAGGCAGGAGGTGGAGGGGGGCAAGAGGAGGGGAGGGAGGAAGGCAGGAGGCCTGGGAGGAAAAGGGGGGCAGAGAGGAGGGAGGGAGGAAGGCGAGGACTGGGAGGAGGAGGGAAAGAGGGAAGGCAGGAGGCCTGGGAGGGAAAAGGGGGGGGCAAGAGGGGAGGGGGGAGGGAAGGCAGGAGGCCTGGGAGGAAAGGGGGGCAAGAGGAGGGGGAGGGAGGGAAGGCAGGAGGCCGGGAGGAAAGGGGGCAGAGAGGGGGGAGGGAGGGAAGGCAGGAGGCCTGGGAGGAAAGGGGGGGCAAGAGGGGAGGGGGAGGGAGGGAAGGCAGGAGGCCTGGGAGGAAAAGGGGGGGCAAGAGGGAGGGGGAGGGGAGGGAAGGCAGGAGGCCTGGGAGGAAAAGGGGGGGCAAGAGGGGGGAGGGAGGGAAGGCAGGAGGCCGGGGAAAGGGAGGGGGAGGGAGGAGGGGAGGGAGAGGAAGGCAGGAGGCCTGGGAGGAAAGGGGGGCAAGAGGGGAGGGGGAGGGGAGGGAAGGCAGGAGGCCTGGGAGGAAAGGGGGGGGAGGGGGGAGGGAGGGGGGGAGGAGGGGGGGGAAAGGGGCAGGGGGAGGGTGCCAAGAGACTGTTTCTCAAAACTCAAAAGCAAGGAGAGAGGGTCCATGGAGCACACAGACAGGGGTATTCTCTGAGTCAAAAGCTGGAAGGGTGGGCTGGGGCTTGGGGGGTATCTCTGCTGCAATAGCATCAATTAGAAGACTATCGGCCAGCTCTCAAGTTTTTAATGTAATGTACATAATGTACATGCTTAGGTGTTTTCAGTGCAAACTCTTTTTCTTCTTGGTTTGATTTCAGCGAAAGCAATTGTGTGTGTGTGTGTGTGTGTGTGTGTGTGTGTGTGTGTGTGTGTGTGTGTGTGTGCATGCAAGCAAGCATGCGTGTGTGCATGCATGTGTGTGTATGCATGCATGCATGTGTGTGTGTGTGTCAGTGTGCATTTTTAGCAAAACACAGGCAGTGTTTTAGTGGAATTGCACTAACCAGCCAACAATTGCCAGGCCTAAGGAAGCGCGACAGCCACTGACCTGAACGACGACCCTCGGCTCACCACCCTGGCCTTGTTACGGGGCACCCGCTTCACCGTCTGGCACCGGAAGAAGGTGTGGTGCTCGATGCACTTCTTCCAGAAGTACTTGCACCTGTCGCGTGAGTCAAAGAAAAACTCCACCGTGTCCTTGTAGTAACCCTGGGCAGAAACAAGCCCCACAAGTTGTAGCCAGAGTCTGCGCTGTCGTCAAGGGCACAAAGGCCCAGGGCTTTGAGGTTTGTAATGCTGCAAGTTTTGTGCCTGCTTGTCTTCAAGGATTAGAATCCCAGGAACAGATACAGAGGTGCCCCCCCCCCCCCCCCCCCCTTTATCCTCCCCAAAAAAGGACAACTATGCAGCACTATTGCCAGTGACCTTTTTAGCTTTTGGCAGTACTTTTCAAAATTGTGTTCCGCTTCTCCGCCAAAGCGGAAGAAGCTGATGAGACATGCAGCAGCCATTTTTCCACCCACCTCCTTTCTCAACTACTTGCTTTCTCATCTGGCCCCATTCTCATCCCATAATTCACTATTCTTCACAGTTTGGTGAACAAAAGACTCCTTCTGAGTTAACTGTCCGCAGTAATGGCGATCGCCTCAACAAACAAAAGAACTGCATGATTGGTTTTAGATTGGCAAACACGGTCATGTGAACTCGCTTGTTGTCAGTTTGTCATCTCCTGTGCACGTGATCTCATCTTGACCTTACTGTGTGGCTGACAGAACATCAAAATCAAATTTTCAACACACGTAACTCAAGTCCCTGATAAATTTCCGATTTGCCAAGACAAATTAATAACCATGGGAAAATTATATCAATCTGGCAGGAACACACTATGGTCCTTCAGGGATGGCTGGCACCTCTGCCTGTGTCTTAAGAATCATGGGAAAATAAATCCATTCAGCAGGGATACAGTGCGGCCATTTGGAGGAAGTCAGCTGGCACCTCTGTCTGTAGGACAGTATATATGTGAGGGACAGTTTTTACCACCACCACACTGAGTGCATACTGGAATGGGCCGCAGCCCCCCACACCCACTTCTGCCCTGTGCGCCAAACTGCTGGGTCAGTGTCCTCGCCCATAAACCCAAACCATCACCACCCACATCTGAAGATTCTTCACCATGGTTTGAGACTACCCTACTGTGGAATGAGACTACCCTACTGTGGAATGAGACTACCCTACTGTGGAATGAGACTACCCTACTGTGGAATACAGAGGTTGTACAGGGTTTTCATTTCAAATTCACACTAGTAGTTACAGGCCATTTCATGGACCAAGTTACTGCTCCATTAAACACACAACTTGAACACTTTTACAATGCATCAATCTGAACCAGGTTCAAACGCATTGTTTCAAGGCTTTTTTTAATTAAAAATTGTTTTCCTTCTATCATTTTATCAATAACAACAAATTTCTTTTTCTTTATTCTCTTTTTTTTTTTTTTTTTAATCAATCACTCTTCTCCAGATTATCTGATGACAATGATTACTTTTTACAACCCCCCTACTGGGTAAAAAGAGGCCCCCTTTTTTCCAAAAACCTTTGTCCCCCTGCTGGTAGTCAACAATTCACAGCAGGAACATTGACACTGACAACATACTGACACGCTTGCTATAGGCTATAGCTTCTCTTTTGACAGCTTCACCATTCTGCACATAACGTTAATACCAGTTTAACAGTACAGTGACAGACTCCGACTGTTTGAGCCATTCACAGAGGAAGGTAACAACGTATTTCTCATGGCGGAGTGGTCTGGGCAAAAGTGTTAATGTTCCCAACCATCTTTCTTTTTTCTGTTATGCTTGAACTTTGATGGAACCACAGAATATTTGATGAGACAAAAATGTCTTTTTGTAACTATGGGTTTGTGTTGTTAACTTGTTAGTGTTCTGTAACGACCTTCCATCAGTTCCAGTCACAAGCTTGTTATGCCCTCTTCACACAAACAAATTTCTCCAGTTTTGCAATGCCACCAGTCATGTGCACTGCCATGTTCTTTGAACTGCAAGCCTGTTGCTCAACCTTCAAATAAATACTACATATTAAAGGGGAACCAACCGCACACTCTGCATATTAATTAAAGGGGAAACAAACCAAAAATGCAAGCTGGCCTGAAAATGTCAAAAATGTACA
Source organism: Alviniconcha marisindica (assembly GCA_018857735.1). Taxonomy (NCBI): domain Eukaryota; kingdom Metazoa; phylum Mollusca; class Gastropoda; family Provannidae; genus Alviniconcha; species Alviniconcha marisindica. The sequence continues at coordinate 363,000 of JABMCL010001273.1, read as the reverse complement.
AATATTTCCATCTGCAGGCAACCTTTTGATGTTCTATCAATATTCATACCAAAGTACTTTTTTGCTACCAATATTCATACCAAACTACTTTTTCTATCAATATTCATACCAAAGTATTTTTTTCATACCACAGTACTTTTTCACTATCACTATTCATACCACAGTACTATTTCACTATCACTATTCATACCACAGTACTATTTCACTCACTATTCATACCACAGTACTATTTCACTATCACTATTCATACCACAGTACTTTTTCACGATCACTATTCATACCACAGTACTTTTTCATGATCACTATTCATACCACAGTACTTTTTCACGATCACTATTCATACCACAGTACGATTTCACGATCACTATTCATACCACAGTACGATTTCACTACCACTATTCATACCACAGTACGATTTCACTATCACTATTCATACCACAGTACTTTTTCACTATCACTATTCATACCACAGTACTATTTCACTATCACTATTCATACCACAGTACTATTTCACTATCACTATTCATACCACAGTACTTTTTCACTATCACTATTCATACCACAGTACTATTTCATTATCATTATTCATACCACAGTACTATTTCACTATCACTATTCATACCACAGTACTATTTCACTATCACTATTCATACCACAGTACTATTTCACTTTGAAGTTGAGCCTCTCAGGGCCAGCCAGGTTGGTCCACTCTAGTCTTTACCAATGAAGAGCAGACTGGGAGGTAGTTAATATTTTTGCCACACATGCCAACCTTCAGGTCACTGACACAGACTGCTGCCCACAAAATGGCAGCACTCGCAGTTGCATTTTCTTACCTTTTAAACATTGATCCTTAACAGGATTGATCCTGTCTTTGTTATAACGAACAGGATGAGAAACCAAGCAAAAACCTGGTCTGTCTACTTTTTATTCCACTTCTATTGGTAGGGTCCATGATGCTTCTTAAGTATGATTCCCCTTTAAACTTATGATTTATCCCTTCCATATTCACTACACTTTCCTTTTTTCCTCACAATGCTCTTCAGACACAAAGTTTGGTTCCCCTTTAAATTTATCCCTTCCAGATCCATGACCCCCCCCCCCCCCCCCACCCCCACCCCCAACTTTGGTTCCCCTTTAAATTTATCCCTTCAAGATAGATCTCTCCTTGTGATGATGAAGTGTGTTCAGACCCAATATGACCTTTGTGGATGACTGAGCAGTAAATGTCAAGCATCAATCACAACAGTCTACATAAACAGTAGAAAAAAGAGCAACACTGCATACTACCTCCTTGGGATAGCTGGACTCTCTTCTTGAGAGACAGAGAGTGACACACACACAGGCAGACAGAGACACACAGACAGACAGACAGAGACACACACAGACAGAGAGAGACAGTCAGACGCACACAGAGACAGAAAGTGACACACACACACACACAGAGTGACACACACAGAGACAGAGAGTGACACACACACATGACAGCGAGAGACATATACAGGGACAGAGAGACAGAGACACAGAGAGAGACACACACAGGCAGAGACACAGAGATAGACACACAGAGACACACAGAGAGAAACACACACAGAAGCAGAGAGAGACACACACACACAGAGACACAGTCACAGCCACAGAGAGAGAACAGCAAACAGAGGGAGATGGTCAGATGAAGCAGGGAGATGGTCAGATGAAGCAGGGAGATGGTCAGATGAAGCAGGGAGATGGTCAGATGAAGCAGATACACAAGACAGAAAATGTCAGTTCAGTAAAAAGTCAAACAAAAACTCTCTGCTACTTGTGCTAGTGTTGTTAATATTACCCCTGCTACAACCATTTGTTAAATCTACTGAGAAAAGAACTGGTCCTGAGAAGACACTCCGTGGCTCAGCGGTCAACCAAAAGTCACATTACTTTAATCACTACTGAGAAAAGCAGCATGGGGCAAACAAAAGTCACGCTGCCTTAACTCACCGTACTGATCCCAAACACTACAACACCTATCCAGCTGGTCTAGTCTGGGCAGCACTAACGTCAGAGATAATTGTGGATAATGTCTGCCCTACATGTGTCACAGCAGTGGAAATAATGGGTCTCTTTTGGTTAATATTATTGCAATACAGCTTAACTGGGCAGAGCAATTACTCTAACAAGGGAGACCAATCAGTGTAAGAAAGAACAACTCTGCAGTGAAAGCAAACAGCTCAGTACAGTTATGCTTTCCCCAGCAACACTGACATATAAGGGGACAATGCAACTGTTCCCCAGCAACACTGACGTATAAGGGGACAATGCAACTGTTCCCCAGCAACACTGACGTATAAGGGGACAATGCAACTGTTCCCCAGCAACACTGACATATAAGGGGACAATGCAACTGTTCCCCAGCAACACTGACATATAAGGGGACAATGCAACTGTTCCCCAGCAACACTGACGTATAAGGGGACAATGCAACTGTTCCCCAGCAACACTGACGTATAAGGGGACAATGCAACTGTTCCCCAGCAACACTGACATATATAAGGGGACAATGCAACTGTTCCCCGGCAGACCTGCCACCCCTATAACGTATTTCTGTTCATTTTTCGTGCAGTGGTTGGCTGTAATGAAAGATATCAATTTGACTGGAAAGAGCAGAGTCTGCTGCTTAAGACTAGGAGTTTACTTTCCTTTTCTCAGTTGGGCAAACTGGCACTGGCAGCATCTGTGTCTGACCACACCTTCTTGCCCTGTACCTGTTGTGTATCTAGATTCCCACAGAGGCAAAATCATTCCAAAAATTTCCAGGCAACACAGGGCTGGTTCCTCCCCTTTTTTTTTACACAATGAAAGTCTTCAAGTGTGCAGAACTGTATACAACAGAAGTAGATGTGTGTATTTTTTCTAACTTTATTTTTTCAAAAACTGCTTATAACGCTGCTTCTGGGGGTCAAGAGAACCCAGAGTCGCTCATCTTGAAAGAATGAAAACTACTCTTTGGGGATCACTTCTCCTTTTGGGACCGTCACTTCTTCTTATACTAAGTTATAGGACGACAGCTTGTCCTTTTAGGGTTGTTACTTGTTCTTGTGGGATTGTTACTTGTTCTTGTGGGATTGTTACTTGTTCTTGTAGGATAGCAGCTTGTCCTTTTGAGACTGTTACTTGTTCTTGTAGGATAACAACTTGTCCTTTGGGATTGTTATTTGTTCTTGTAGTATAGCAACTTGTCCTTTTGGGATTGTTATTTGTTCTTGTAGGATGACAACTTGCCCTTCTGGGATTGTAACTTGTTCTTGTAGAATGCAGTAGGATGGCAACTTGCCCTTTTGGGATGATCACTTGTTCTTTTGGATGAAAACATGTCCTTATAGGATAACCACTTGTCCTTTGCAATAACACTTTCCTTTTAGGATGACAACTTGTCCTTTGGGAATCATTTGTCCTTTTAAGATGCTTACTCATCCTTTTTCGGATGACAACTTAGCAATACAGGGTGACTAAATGTCCTCTTGGGTACCTACTTGTCTTTTGGGATGACAACTTGTCCTTTTTTGGGATATCTTTCATTTTAGGGTGAATACCTGCCCTTTTAGGGTGACAGCTCATCCTTTCAGGATCACAGCTTGCCTTTTTAGGGCGACTCCTTGTCCTCTGAGATGACTTGTCCTTTTAAGATGACTATTTATCCTTTTTTGGATGACAACTTGTCTTTTTGGAGTGACTACTTGTCCTCTTGGAGTGCCTACTTGTCCTTTCCAGTTGACAACTTGTCCTGGGATGTCTTTTTGGGGTAACTGCATACTTGACCTCTTGGAGTGACTACTTGTCCTTTTAGGATAACAACTTGTCCTTTGGGGATGACTACTTGTTTTTTGGGGGGTGATTTATTGTCCTTTCAGGATGATCACTTGTCCTTTTGGAAGGTCTTGCTCTTAGTTGGAATGACAACTTGTTCTTCTGGACTGACTACAAGTTTTAAGTTTCAGAACAGCACTATGAACTTCTGCAAAGATAGGAGGTGCATGAGTTGAAAACAAACTTCACATCACCATCAAATCACTCACCGTCAGTTTTACTTTGTTTCAGGCATCACACGCTTGCTGGTGTCTTGTTTCAAACAATATCCAATACCCACTTCACGGAAGCGATTTCATACGTGGACTGTATCATACTGCATGCTACCAAACAGATTTCTACTGTTAGCGTAAGGTTTAAAGTCGCCATGCAGTTATCTGGTACATGTACAAATCCAAGTCCTACGCTGGAAACGTCACATCAGAGTTGCTTGTATTTCACGCATCAGATTCAGAAAGCTGAGCCAACGGTGTCTGAATCTCTCTTCCTCAAGACAGCACACAAGCATGAAGAGTTAGAACAAAACTATTTTTTAGAGCCTACAACAGCAGAGAAGAAAAATATGTCTGAACCAAATGTGAAGAGATATAATCAGAGAAACATCAAATCAGCAAAGTGAAAGACACTGTTCCAAGCGGGTATAACAGGACAACATGTGCTGCTGCTGATGCTGACAGTTATGTACTGCCGCTGATGCTGACAGTTACGTATTGCCTGACAGTTATGTACTGCCGCTGATGCTGACAGTTACGTATTGCCTGACAGTTATGTACTGCCGCTGATGCTGACAGTTACGTATTGCCTGACAGTTATGTACTGCCGCTGATGCTGACAGTTATGTACTGCCGCTGATGCTGACAGTTACGTATTGCCTGACAGTTATGTACTGCCGCTGATGCTGACAGTTACATATTGCCTGACAGTTATGTACTGCCACTGATGCTGACAGTTATGTACTGCCGCTGATGCTGACAGTTACGTATTGCCTGACAGTTATGTACTGCAGCTGATGCTGACAGTTACATATTGCCTGACAGTTATGTACTGCCACTGATGCTGACAGTTATGTACTGCCGCTGATGCTGACAGTTACATATTGCCTGACAGTTATGTACTGCCGCTGATGCTGACAGTTACGTATTGCCTGACAGTTATGTACTGCCGCTGATGCTGACAGTTATGTACTGCCGCTGATGCTGACAGTTATGTATTGCCTGACAGTTATGTACTGCCGCTGATGCTGACAGTTACGTATTGCCTGACAGTTATGTACTGCCGCTGATGCTGACAGTTACGTATTGCCTGACAGTTATGTACTGCCGCTGATGCTGACAGTTACATACTGCCGCTGATGCTGACAGTTACATACTGCCGCTGATGCTGACAGTTACATACGCTGAGGGATACACACGCACACGGAAATGGAAGAGACTGCATGAAAAGTGCACACCAACAAAGTGTTGTCTTCAACCGAACACGCTTCTTCCGCATCACCTGCCAGCAATCTGACACCGTCACAACTTCCACAAAGACAGCTCATGCCAAGGATGCAGTGAGTCGGACAACATCAATTTCTCAAATTCAGGTAAAAGGTACATTTCCTGAAGCAGTCATGCCAATGACGAGTTAGAAACTGTAAAATGAGAAGAAAAGCGTAAGTCTACCAGAGAGAGTGCCGCTGTGTTTTCCCGTGCTTCGTTTTTCCGCAAGGCCTGAGGAGAAATAAAGAACTGGTTTTGCACAAACAACACACAACCCTGTCAAATGCTTTCCTTTGGGATGTGAGCCTCAAAACAACACACAGCCCTGTCAAATGCTTTCCTTTGGGATGTGAGCCTCAAAACAACACACAACCATGTCAAATGCTTTCCTTTGGGATGTGAGCCTCAAAACAACACACAACCCTGTCAAATGCTTTCCTTTGGGATGTGAGCCTCAAAACAACACACAACCCTGTCAAATGCTTTCCTTTGGGATGTGAGCCTCAAAACAACACACAACCCTGTCAAATGCTTTCCTTTGGGATGTGAGCCTCAAAACAACACACAACCATGTCAAATGCTTTCCTTTGGGATGTGCGCCTCAAAACTGTACTGCAAGCATGTTTGTGAATACCAACTGGCAGAGCTATTTGCCAACGTGATATAAAATATATGTTTTGTAACTGTCAATGCAGGTCTAATCCTCAAGGTAACACACACACAAAAATCTGCGGGTGTAAAATTTGTGCAGATGAAGATTTTAAAAAAATCATTTCTAGCAGTCTTTAGATTTTTCCTTGAGAACAACACTGTTCACAGGTATTTCTTTTGAACCCTTAATTATACCCAAATAAATGCAATACTACAACCCTGGAAGAAAGAAAAAAGAACAGAAAAAAATGAAATCCCTATCCCATAGCAAGAGAAAGAGAAAAGGCACATTTTCTCACATAGCTCTCTGGGTGCAGTTTGATGAGGAACTTTTTGCGCTTGAAGCTGAGTTTGCGGACCTTGGCCCAGGAAAAGGTGTTTATCTTGGTCATGCCTTGAAACACCAAGACCCCCAGGTGGGCCACGGCTAGGTTGAGGGGCACTCCTTCGTGGTCCTGCACACCGGTAACAGGTAACACACTGACACCAAAGTAACACACAGGTAACACACTGACTCCAAAGTAACACAGTAACACACAGGTAACACACAGACTCCAAAGTAACACACGGGTAACACTGACTCCAAAGTAACACACAGGTATCACACTGACTCCAAAGTAACACACAGGTATCACACTGACTCCAAAGTAACACACGGGTAACACACTGACTCCAAAGTAACACACAGGTAACACACTGACTCCAAAGTAACACACGGGTAACACACTGACTCCAAAGTAACACAGTAACACACTGACTCCAAAGTAACACAGTAACACACAGGTAACACACTGACTCCAAAGTAACACAGTAACACACAGGAAACACAGTGACTCCAAAGTAACACACAGGTAACACGCTGACTCCAAAGTAACACAGTAACACATGGGTAACACACTGACTCCAAAGTAACATTAATACACAGGTAACACACTGACTCCAAAGTAACACAGTAACACACAGGTAACACACTGGATCCAAAGTAACACAGTAACACACAGGTAACACACTGACTACAAAGTAACACATGGGTAACACACTGACTCAGAACAGCACATTAATGCACAGGTAATACATTGACTCAAAGGCAACACATTAACACACAGGTAATAAATACACTGACTCACATAACACACACTGACTCAAAGGTACCAGATTAAGACACAGGTAATACACTGACTCAAAGGCAACACACTGACACTCAGGTAACATGCTGAATCACAGGTAGCACATGGACTCAAAAAGTAACAGTCACCAATGCAGGCTCTGAAGAAAGACCGTTGACTACAAGATTATTTATGGCTCCCCATCGTCATCTTGTAAGAGCAGGGAGCACTCACAAAGGCCTGGTAGCTATAGATGCACACATTTCATCACACTGACACACACACAAACACCTGAGCACACACACATGCAAAACTGCTCACACACCTGTGTACTACCACCATCACACACATGCACAACTGCTCACACACCTGTGTACTACCACCATCACTCACACACACATGCACAACTCTCACACACCTGTGTACTACCACCATCACTACACACACATGCACAACTGCTCACACACCTGTGTACTACCACCATCACTCAAAACACATGCACAACTGCTCACACACCTGTGTACTACCACCATCACTCCACACACATGCACAACTGCTCACACACCTGTGTACTACCACCATCACTCACACACACATGCACAACTGCTCACACACCTGTGTACTACCACCATCACTCTCACACACATGCACAACTGCTCACACACCTGTGTACTACCACCATCACTCACACACATGCACAACTGCTCACACACCTGTGTACTACCACCATCACTCTCACACACATGCACAACTGCTCACACACCTGTGTACTACCACCATCACTCTCACACACATGCACAACTGCTCACACACCTGTGTACTACCACCATCACTCTCACACACATGCACAACTGCTCACACACCTGTGTACTACCACCATCACTCTCACACACATGCACAACTGCTCACACACCTGTGTACTACCACCATCACTCTCACACACATGCACAACTGCTCACACACCTGTGTACTACCACCATCACTCCACACACATGCACAACTGCTCACACACCTGTGTACTACCACCATCACTCACACACACATGCACAACTGCTCACACACCTGTGTACTACCACCATCACTCTCACACACATGCACAACTGCTCACACACCTGTGTACTACCACCATCACTCCACACACATGCACAACTGCTCACACACCTGTGTACTACCACCATCACTCTCACACACATGCACAACTGCTCACACACCTGTGTACTACCACCATCACTCTCACACACATGCACAACTGCTCACACACCTGTGTACTACCACCATCACTCTCACACACATGCACAACTGCTCACACACCTGTGTACTACCACCATCACTCCACACACATGCACAACTGCTCACACACCTGTGTACTACCACCATCACTCACACACACATGCACAACTGCTCACACACCTGTGTACTACCACCATCACTCTCACACACATGCACAACTGCTCACACACCTGTGTACTACCACCATCACTCTCACACACATGCACAACTGCTCACACACCTGTGTACTACCACCATCACTCACACACATACACAGACACATACACATACACATATGTGTCACAGACACATACACACAGATACACACACACACACACACACACACATATCTACACACACACAGACATCTACATACACACACACATACACACCAGATACACACACACACACATATCTACACACACACAGACATCTACATACACACACACATACACACACAGATACACACACACACACAATCTACACACACACAGACATCTACATACACACACACATACACACACATATCTACACACACACATACACACACACACACACACACACACACACACATATCTACACACACACAGACATCTACATACACACACACATACACACACAAACATGTACAGATGCATGTGTGCATGCACACACATGCATGCATGCACACACATGCACACAGGCACACATGCATGCACACACACACACACACACATGCACAGACACACACACCCTTTCATAGCTCTGCATTTTCATCAGGAGGACCAATGTTTTACAACAGGTGAAACACGTCTGTCTCCTTCAGCAATGTAAAAATACCTTCCACACAGCTATTTTCACCAGAAACCGGACGGACAGAACACAGGTGGGGGTGATTTCAGCCTTACCTTGCTCGGGTGGAACTTGATGCCGTACATCTCCACTTTGCGAGCAGTATCAAGCAAATTGATGTCCGCTTCCGCCGGTGATTCACCTCTGAAATGACAAGTTACAGCTCGGTGATGGAGGTGCTGTGGTTGTGTGGTTAGCCAGCAGGTCCAACACACAAGGACAGGATACGTGAGTATTTATTCACCCATAACACTGAAATGTACACAGGAGTTTGTCTTGCTGATATTCCATTTCTATGATACTGCACTCACAGACAATCCATAACTTTCTGTCACATACGTACACATGCTGCCTGTGACAGTCCATAACTCTGTGTCACATACACGCATGCTACCCAAGACAGCAACAGTCCATAACTTTGTGTCACATTGACATGCTTCCCATGATAGTCCATAAATGTTGCATACACATTCTACCTGTGACACTGACAAAAAGTCCGTAACTTTGTGTCACACACACGCTGCCTGTGATAGTCCTTAATTTTGTGTCACATACAACTTTACATGTGCTGCCCATGACAGTCCATAACTTTGTGTCACATACATGTGCTGCCTGTGAGACTTACAGTCCATAACTTTGTGTCACAGACTTACAGGTGCTGCCTGTGACAGTCCATAACTTTGTGTCACAGACTTAGACATGCTGCCTGTGACAGTCCATAACTTTGTGTCACAGACTTAGACATGCTGCCTGTGACAGGCCATAACTTTGTGTCACAGACTTACAGGTGCTGCCTGTGACGGTCCATAACTTTGTGTCACAGACTTAGACATGCTGCCTGTGATGGTCCATAACTTTGTGTCACAGACTTAGACATGCTGCCCATGACAGTCCATAACTTTGTGTCACAGACTTAGACATGCTGCCCGTGACAGTCCATAACTTTGTGTCAGAGACTTAGACAAGCTGCCCATGACAGTCCATAACTTTGTGTCACAGACTTAGACATGCTGCCTGTGACAGTCCATAACTTTGTGTCACAGACTTAGACATGCTGCCTGTGACAGGCCATAACTTTGTGTCACAGACTTAGACATGCTGCCTGTGTCAGTCCATAACTTTGTGTCACAGACTTAGACATGCTGCCCATGACAGTCCATAACTTTGTGTCACAGACTTAGACATGCTGCCTGTGACAGGCCATAACTTTGTGTCACAGACTTACAGGTGTTGCCTGTGACAGGCCATAACTTTGTGTCACAGACTTAGACATGCTGCCTGTGACAGTCCATAACTTTGTGTCACAGACTTAGACATGCTGCCTGTGACAGTCCATAACTTTGTGTCACAGACTTAGACAAGCTGCCTATGACAGTCCATAACTTTGTGTCACAGACTTAGACATGCTGCCTGTGACAGTCCATAACTTTGTGTCACAGACTTAGACATGCTGCCTGTGACAGGCCATAACTTTGTGTCACAGACTTACAGGTGTTGCCTGTGACAGGCCATAACTTTGTGTCACAGACTTACAGGTGTTGCCTTTGACAGGCCATAACTTTGTGTCACACTTACAGGTGTTGCCTGTGACAGGCCATAACTTTGTGTCACAGACTTAGACATGCTGCCTGTGACAGGCCATAACTTTGTGTCACAGACTTACAGGTGTTGCCTGTGACAGGCCATAACTTTGTGTCACATACAATACACATGCTGCCTGTGGGACATTACAGTCCATAACTTTGTGTCACAAACTTACATGTGCTGCCTGTAAGACTAATAGTCCATAACTTTGTCACATACTTACACATGCTGCCTGTGATAATCCATAATTTTGTGCAACATGTCTACAGTCTGTTGCCCCTTCGGCAAGAAGTCAAAGGAAGACAGATAGGAGATGTCCACATACTCGTCCACAAGAAAATCACCAATTTCCGCTGCACAAAGATGAATGAACTTTGCAACACTACACATAATTGAGAACACAAGGAACTTCTAGCAGTGCACTTGTTTATTCAAATAAGTCTTGCTTTCTGATCATAAACTAACAGAAAGTTCTACAAAACACAGAACATAGTTTTTTTTCTTAATCTGAAAAAGAAAAGCAAAAAAAGACAATGACATAAAATATGAGCAAAGGTTTCCAAAGTACTGAATGACATTTATATAATACACTTTGAATAGTTTGATAAAATTACATGACATTAAAAAAAAATCCCTGCAACGGGTATCAAATGGTCCAGTCAGACTTCATCTGACAGCTTCTTTCACAGTTCCAGCAAACAGTCCAAACTAACTTGCAATTTCCACAGACACTGGCTCCACAAATGTGTGGACACCGGCTCCACAAATGTGACTTTCGTTGTTGTCAACAATGTGATCAAGCAGAAGCAAAAGAAAGAGACAAATGTGAAACAAGAATAACCGCTAGTGTTCTAAAACAAAATCCAAATGCTATTCATTAGGACAAAACACAACATGCAAGTTTTCAGGGTAATCCCCTTTATCGAGCTACAAAATAACAATTAAACAATTAAACAGTAAAAAAGTGATGAAAAAAGAGATGGAGAGCTAATCCACCTATCTTTTTTCGGGTGAGCTACATCCGGTGCTTTTTTATCTTTTTTTGTAGCTTGACAGAGGGCATTACACCCCAAACATGCATGTTGTGTTTTGTCCTAATAAATAATATTCTTTTAAACCTTTCATGTGTTTGGATCTTGCAAAAGAAAGAGAAGAAGAACAACAACACCCCAAAATAACTTCAGCAACAAGCAGATCTATTAGGAGAAAGAGAAGGGGAAAAAAGACAACAAAAAAAACTAAGAACATTATGCATGTTGATCTAGAAGGAAGAAAGAGAAGGGGAAAACAAGACAACACCAAAAATAAACGGGAAATGACAACAAGAGATCACCAAAAATAAAGTCACTGGGAAATGACAAGAGAGACACCAAAAATAAAGTCACGGGAAATGCCCCTGTCACTGGGAAATGACAAGAGAGACACCAAAAATAAAGTCACTGGGAAATGACAAGAGAGACACCAAAAATAAAGTCCTGGGAAATGACAAGAGAGACACCAAAAATAAAGTCCTGGGAAATGACAAGAGAGACACCAAAAATAAAGTCCTGGGAAATGACAAAGAGACACCAAAAATAAAGTCCTGGGAAATGACAAGAGAGACACCAAAAATAAAGTCACGGGAAATGACAAGAGAGACACCAAAAATAAAGTCGCTGGGAAATGACAAGAGAGACACCAAAAATAAAGTCGCTGGGAAATGACAAAAGAGACACCAAAAATAAAGTCGCTGGGAAATGACAAGAGAGACACCAAAAATAAAGTCGCTGGGAAATGACAAGAGACATGGAAAATAAAGTGGTTGATACCTTGCACAATGTAGGACGCCAAGAGGGCTGCAGTATTCTCACTGCAGTGCAGCTCTCCTGCATCAAGGTCACGGCGAATTTGCAAAGCAAAACAGTACCTGGGGATAGAACGCCCACTGCTGTTACGCTGAGCATTACACAATCTCTCCCATACCACTAAACTAGTCAATGCAGGTAGCCACAGTACCTGTGGATAAAAGGCCCACTGGTGTCAGACTGTTACATTTTCTCTCACATGTATACCACTAGTCAATGCAGGTAGCCACAGTACCTGTGGATAAAAGGCCCACTGGTGTCAGACTGTTACATTTTCTCTCATGTATACCACTAGTCAATGCAGGTAGCTACAGTACCTGTGGATAAAAGGCCCACTGGTGTCAGACTGTTACATACTCTCTCACATGTATACCACTAAACTAGTCAATGAGGCCAGCACGGTACCTGTGGATAAAAAGCCCCACTGACCAGAGTTAAAATTGCACAGTCTCTCCCATACCACTAAACTAGTCAATGCAGGGAGCTAGCCACAGACACATTGTCCAATCCCCTTTTCAATCATGAAGCTATTCTTGCAAGTCCTACTCCTCATAATTTTTTATCTCAAGAGCAAAGATGCTCCAGGGCTCCCATTAGCAAGCATTTTAAGGTCCTTGGAATTCCTGCTACAGCCTTTCGAGGGTCCCTGGCCAGTTTGAAAGAGTCCAATCTAATATGAAACAGCAGCTGTGCAGAAGTATTCTGCATTGCATATGATGCCCCTTGTCCCTTCTACAACCCAGCTCTGGTTTGATACACACCGGATCTCTAACTTATGGCAGCTGGACAGCTGATACATACCGGACCTAAATTGTGCCAGCTGGACAGCTGATTTGTTCTGCCAGACAGCTAACTTGTGTTACATCTGCTGGACAACCCATATATAGATATATGCCAGACAAATGATACATGTCAGATCTAACTGCAACAGCTAGGCAACTGACACATGCTGGATCTATCTTGTATCAGCTTAAAAAGTGACCCATGCTGTGTAAGTTTTAACTGATACATGCCGGACCTAACTTGCATCAGCTGGACAACTGATACATGCTGTATATCTCATATATGCCGGACCTAACTTGCATCAGCTTCACAAATCAAAATGATCAATATATGCAGTATAACTGATACACGCGGGATCTAACTTGTATCAGCTGGACAACTGATACATGCTGTATATCTCATATATGCCGGACCTAACTTGCATCAGCTGGACAACTGATACATGCTGTATTTCTCATATATGCGGGACCTAACTTGCATCAGCTGGACAACTGATACATGCTGTATATCTCATATATGCCGGATCTAACTTGCATCAGCTGGACAACTGATACATGCCAGATCTAACTTGCATCAGCTTCACAAATCAAAATGATCAATATATGCAGTATAACTGATACACGCGGGATCTAACTTGTATCAGCTGGACAACTGATACATGTTGAATCTAACTTGTATCAGCTGGACAACTGATACATGTCGGATCTAACTTGTAAGTTGTATCAGCTGGACAGCTGATACATGTTGGATCTAACTGGCATCAGCCCGACAACTGATACATGCCATATAAATGATATGTGCCAGATCTAACTTGCATCAGCTGGAACAGCTGGAACAGATACATGTCGGATCTAACTTGCATCAGCTGGACAAATGACACATGCCAGACAACTGATACATGTTGAATCTAACTTGCATCAGCTGGACAACTGATGCATGTCCAACAGCAGATACATGCTGGTTCTAACTTGCATCAGCTGATAAACTGATAATAATAATACAGGGTTCGCGCTGCCTTTTAGAGATTTGCATTAACCGACGCAAAACATTACGTATTTTGCGTCAATGGCACGAAAAATGAAAAATACGTACAGAATAACCTAAAATTAACGCACATACAAAGCCAAAATGATGGAGTAACCTGATTGTAGCTCATGGGCTATAAAGTGAGCAGACGGGGAAAAAAAGAAAAGGAAAAAAAGGCCTATTCATGTGCACACACACACACAAAGTGGAAACATTTAGGAAATTTGCCATTCACAAAAAGTTTGCATAGATCGGAACATCGTACGCTACATCATTTTCTGAAGATGAACTGCAGAAGATGATGTCGGCAATTTAGTGATGAGATGAAGTTGAAGTCGAGGCTGCCGCCATTTTCTCTCACTCATATTCGGGTGTCGATGCATGTTTTGTTTTCGGATTCGGAGTCTTCTACCTTTGAGTAAATTCTTATAATTTTATACGCTGACAAACTAGGCATACTGGGTCGTTATAAATTCCATGTCTGGGATTGTGTCCTCTGTCAACTAACCGGAAAATATTACTGAACAGTTTGGCAAAATATGCAATTCCTGGCCAGTCTGATACAGAGACCAATCTTCTTCCAAATCTATACGGGTTCGTTTGGATTCGGTGTCAAATTAATCATTTTCGTTTTTCGGAAAAGTATGCACATTTTATTCACAGACAGGGCGCTACCAACTATAAGTATAAGGCGCAGGGATCAGATTTTAGGGGGGAAAGTGTCACCATCGCCTTATCTAGACCAAAACGTTTGGTAGCCAAGGCGTTTATTTCGTCTAGATTCCACTCTTCATTGACTGGACTTGCACGGCTGAGATGCCCCTGAGTCTGCGAGTAGATCTAGTGTTGAGTGACGCAGCGGACACCAGTGAGCCATAACTTATTTAATCGGTGTTGTCATTTTGCATACGGTGATGCAGCAATGCAGCTAAAATGCGTACGGCACTCGAAAAATGCAATATTTACGCAAAATTTTGCAATGAGCATGACCCCTGTAATAGATAGCTTTTGTTTAGAGCTATTCTCTGGTTTATACAAACTGACTGCGCTTTACAACATTCTCCAACATTTTCTAAGTTTCACCAACATAATACATATAATTATGAAAACTAACAATGTATAATATACACACAAAACGGACAACTGATACATGTCGGATCTAACTAACATCAGCTGGACAACTGATACATGTCGGATCTAACTTGTATCAGCTGGACAACGGATACATGTCAGATCTAGCTTGCATCTGCTTGACAACTGATACAATGCCTATATCTCATATACGCCGGATCTAACTTGCATCAGCTTGACAACTGATACATGCCGGATCTAAGTTGCATCAGCTTCACAAATGATCAATATCTAGGGTATAGCTGATATATGCCAGATTTAACTTGCATCAGCTGGATAATGGATATATGTTGGATCTAACTTGCATAAGCTGGACAACTGATACATGCCGGATCTAATTTGCATCAGCTTCACAAACTGATATGCAGTATATCTCATTTATGCCGGATCTAACTTGTATCAGCTTGACAACTGATACATGTCGGATCTAACTTGTATCAGCTGGACAACTGATATATGCCGGACAGCTGATACATGCCGGATCTAACTTGCATCAGCTTGACAACTGATACATGCCGGATCTAACTTGCATCTGCTTCACAAACTGATATGCCGTATATCTCATATAGGCCAGATCTAACTTGTATCAACTGGACAACTGATACATGTCGGATCTAACTTACATCAGCTGGACAACGGATCTAGGTTGCATCAGCTTCACAAATGATCAATATCTACAGTATAACTGATACATGCCAGATTTAACTTGCATCAGCTGGATAATGTATATATGTCGGATCTAACTTGCATCAGCTGGACAACTGATACATGTCGGATCTAACTTGTATCAGCTGGACAACTGATATATGCCGGACAGCTGATACATGCCGGATCTAACTTGCATCAGCTTGACAACTAATACATGTCGGATCTAACTTGCATCTACTTGACAACCATACATGCCGGATCTAATTTGCATCAGCTTCACAAACTGAAATGCCGTATATCTCATATACGCCGGATCTAACTTGTATCAGCTTGACAACTGATACATGCCGGATCTAACTTACATCAGTTGGACAACGGATATATGCCAGATAACTGATACATGTCGGATCTAACTTGCATCAGCTTCACAAACTGAAATGCCGTATATCTCATATACGCCGGATCTAACTTGTATCAGCTTGACAACTGATACATGCCGGATCTAACATCAGCTGGACAACGGATGTATACCAGATAACTGATACATGCCGGATCTAACTTGTATCAGCTTGACAACTGATACATGCCGGATCTAACTTACATCAGCTGGACAACGGATATATGCCAGATAACTGGTACATGTCGGATCTAACTTGCATCAGCTTCACACACTAATATGCCATATATCTCATATATGCCGGATCTAACTTGTATCAGCTTGACAACTGACACATGCCGGATCTAACTTACATCAGTTGGACAACGGATATATGCCAGATAACTGATACATGTCGGATCTAACTTGCATCAGCTTCACAATCTAATATGCCGTATATCTCATATATGCCGGATCTAACTTGCATCAGCTTGACAACTATCAATATATGTGGTATAACTGATACAAGCCGGATGTACCTTGCATGAGCTGGAAAATGGATATATGTCGGATCTAACGTGCATCAGCTTGACTAATGATACATGCCAGACAACTGATACATGCCAAATCTAACTTGCATCAGCCAGACAACTGATACATGCCAGAATCTACCTTGCATCACCACGACAACTGATATATGCCCTATAACTGATACATGCCAGATCTAACTTGCATCAGCTGCCCAACTGATACATGCCATATAACTGATACCTGCAGATAATAATAATAATAATACATTTCTATGACGCATGATCCCTAGCAAGATCTAGGGCACAATGTGCCATACAAAAAGCTTCACATATGATCAATATATGTGGTATAACTGATACATGCCGGATCTAACTTGCATCAGCTGGACAAAGGATACATGTCGGATCTAACTTGTATCAACTTGACAACTGATACATGTTGGATCTAACTTGTATCAACTTGACAACCCATACATGTCGGATCTAACTTGTATCAGCTGGACAACTGATACATGTCAGATCTAACTTGTATCAGCCTGCTAACTGATACATTCCAGACAACAGATACATGCCGGATCTAACTTGTATCAGCCTGCTAACTGATACATGCCAGACAACTGATACAAGCCAGTCAACTGATACACGCTGGGTCTAACTGATACATTCTGGATCTAACTTGCATCAGCTGAACAATGGATATATGCCATATAACTGATACATGTCAGATCTAACTTGCATGAGCTGGACAACTGATACACACCAGACAACTGATACATGTTGAATTTAACTTGCATCAGCTGGACAACTGATACATGTTGAATTTAACTTACATCAGCTGGACAACTGATACATGCCGGATCTAACCTGTATCAGCTAGATGATTGACACATGCCCAGGGCTCTGATTAGTGAAGATTTTAAGGAGGTGCATGGGACACCCTGCCACAACATTTAGCCGGTCCCTGGGCAGTTTTAAATGGTCCAGTCTAATATGAATTGGATCTAACTTGCATCAGCCTGACAACTGATAAATGCAGGACAACTGATGCATGCTGGATCTAACTTGCATCAGCCTGACAACTGATAAATGCAGGACAACTGATACATGCTGGATCTAACTTGCATCAGCTTGACAACTGCTACATGCTGAACAACTGATGCATGTCAGATCTAACTTGCATCATCTGGACAACTGATACATGCCTGGATCTAACTTGTATCAGCTGGACAACTGATACATGCCCAGGGCTCCCATTAGCAAGTATGTTAAAGAGGTCCCTGGGACACCTTACTACAACTTTTAGAGCATCCCTGGGCAGTTTTAAAGGGTCAAGACTAATATGAATCGGCAGCTGAGCAGAATGTTTTGCATATGGTGCCCTTTGTCCCTTCTACAACTCAGTCCTGGTTTCAGTTCTGTCAGAAAATGTCACTTTTAGATGTACACTTTTGTGCCCTACCAACTCTTGTGGATGTGTTTTAGTAGCACCCATTGGTCAGTATGAAAAGGATCTTTAAGCAGCAGGGCAAGAAAGCAAAATGTGTGGCATTTTCAAACACAAGACCATTATAAACATTTGTCTGAAAGTGAAACAAGTTACAGTAAGGCTCTGAGTCTGTGGAACAGATCAAAACCAGAGAATGGAGAATGCTCTCATCTTTACAACTGTGAATGGAGAGCAGGGTAAAACAAATAGCTAAGGCTGATTCTGTGTATTGTCTTAACACCACTCAAAATGTAAGTTGCCTCCCTTGATAACTATGGTGCTACTTTGAACAAATTTACTTAGAAACTCTATTGATCTTTTTTTGACAGCTGAAAATTCACAACAAATTATTGTCACGTTAGAAGCCTTCACACTGACAGCTGTACACAGATTTTTTATTTAATCCTCAGCTTCTTTGCATGAATTTTAGTTTGATATAAACCGGTCAGAAGCAGAAGACCCAAACGTCTCACACTGCAGGCTGCATAAAGCACTGAAACCTTTGCTCAGGAGCTTTGCTAATAAGCCTTATGGTTTCTGTGGACGTTAAGCACCATGTTTACTCAGGAGCTGTGGGAAAGTTGAGGTGGACGTCCAGGGCTCCTGTCCCTAATAAGCCTAGGGTTTCTGTGGACGTAAAGCAACACTCAGCCAACTCAGATATCTTGGTGTTAGGTGTTTTCTGGTGTATCTGATGTTGAAGCAACCTGCGCAGTCCTTTCTAACTCATGAAGTTTGAGAGAATGTGTACTTGTCAGCAACAAAATCACGGTCAAGTAACTGTTGCTTTCGAGACATAAATTGCAATACGAGTAGTTCATATGACCACATGTTTAGTCAGTCCTGAAGAGGTCTAGACTAACAAAACCCCTAACCTGGCATGTTTTTAATGTGTCCCATGGGACCCTCTAGAGTTACATGTGTCCTTTTCAGTTCTAGTGCATAAGGGACGCACATGGGAGCCCTGTGTTCTATATATAGCTTTAAAAGTAACAAGTGCTTCAGAATTACTCAATTAGTGAGAAAAAAATACCACTATGGTAAATGAGTAAAAATAATAATTTTTAAATGGTAAGTAGCTACAAATAGTACAATGTTACTTTTGTTACTGTTTGTCATCAAGTGTTCATAAAATGAAAACTGAACAAAGTTCAGGGTGTGTGACTGACAATGACATTGTACAATTCATATTTAAACATCAATATGAAATTATTATGACTAAAATTGACAGTCTATCACTCTGTGTTACTGATACTGTTGTGACCAATCACCTTGTGAGCTCATCCTCCAACAGTCCAGGATCCGGGGTGTAAAACTTGACACCGAAGCGCAATGGTGCATCAGGGGACGGTAGTTGCTTCAGTATTTGCTTGTCATTGTCTAACCAGCACTGCACAACACACATCACCACTCAATGTGTCAGTATTTGTCATTGTCTAACCAGCACTGCACAACACACATTAATGTGTCAGTATTTGTCATCTAACCAACACTGTACACTGTCTAACCAACACTGTACAACCCACATCACCACTCAATGTGTCAGTATTTGTCATTTTGTAACCAACACTGTACACTGTCTAACCAACACTGTACAACACACATCACCACTCAATGTGTCAGTATTTATCATTTTGTAACCAACACTGTACACTGTCTAACCAACACTGCACAACACACATCACCACTCAATGTGTCAGTATTTGCTTGATGCCAGTTACCAGTATCAAAACCAAGTGTCAATAACTGAATAACAGCCATGAATAGTATTTGGTGTCCTTTATGTAACATTAAATAACCAACACTGCACTTTGTAACAGAATACATCACAACTCAAGCAGTCAATCACGTCAGTGTTTGGTTACTCTTGGTGTTACAGTACTATTCTACTAGCCAGCACTGCACAATAGTCAGCACGGCTAAATGAGTCAATATATATTTCTTTGCCACTGTCAAAGTAACCAACACAGCAAAGTCAAACCTAACATTGGCTGGCTGCATGGCTTCAATTAAAAAGACATGACAGAAGAAAGAAGCAAGAAGACAGTATTCGGCCTAAATAATGTCTTCTTTGTAAACTTGTTTCCTGATGACACTTTCTGTCAAAACTGTTGAAGTGAGCATGGTCTGGTTGCGCCCCCATCTTCTTCTATTAGTTTTATTTTAGTGAGTACGCTTCCCTACTTTCTTCTTTTCACTCGGTCTTTTTCGCTAGCAGCCATTCACCTTCTTCCTGCAAGGCTTCAAGTTAAACTGTAATGTCCTGTAAACCACACAGGGCTATCTCAGTGGATTCAAAGTTTTAAGCCCTGTGGCATTTTGATCAGAGCTGAAAGGCTGGGACCAATGCACCCACCAAGACGAGCAATGAGCATTGAGTAATAACCAATGAGCACTGAGTAATAAGCATTGAGTAATAAGCAATGAGCACTGAGTAATAAGCATTAAGTAATAAGCAATGAGCACTGAGTAATAACTGTTGGATACTGCACACTACAAGTAACACCCAAGGAAAACCCTTCATGTCCAGCCTGAACTCAGGTGACCAGCCCTGTGTCGGCAGGGCCACCTCTACCTTTAACTGTGTGTAAGTTTAACCCCCCACCCTCCAGACTGACCTGGCTGGACTGTACAGCACTCCCAGCATAAGGATGTTTTAACTGCACATCATTTATCTATCTGTGTTCTGCGCTTCATCGGATCATTCATCATTTTAATACCTATGTATCAATCTATAGTAATGTTGTTGCACACTCCCAGCATCACTTCCCAGCACCTTCCTCCACCTTGATATACTATTGTTCTGCTGGTGGCAGTCTTCCTTGCTTCTCCAGGTCAGCTTGACCTTTGGCTTTCAAGAGTATATATTGTTCTGGTGGTGGCAGTCTTCCTTGCTTCTCCAGGTCAGCTTGACCTTTGGCTTTCAAGAGTATATATTGTTCTGGTGGTGGCAGTCTTCCTTGCTTCTCCAGGTCAGCTTGACCTTTGGCTTTCAAGAGTATATATTGTTCTGGTGGTGGCAGTCTTCCTTGCTTCTCCAGGTCAGCTTGACCTTTGGCTTTCAAGAGTATATATTGTTCTGGTGGTGGCAGTCTTCCTTGCTTCTCCAGGTCAGCTTGACCTTTGGCTTTCAAGAGGCGCCCCATTGCCAACACTCAAGTATCACTTTCCAAACTCTGTCAGAATTGGTTAGGTCACTGAAGGGGCACTCTTTATCTCTGCACAGCTATCCACTGATCCTCTGAGGCTGTCAGCACCCTCTGAAAGGTTTGGGCACTAACAAGATTGCGGAAGCAACATAGCGTCCAAGCATGCAAGGTTTTTAAAGTGTTTTTACATCAGGCACATCCACCCTGGGTAACAAAATAATAATATAAAAAAAATAAAGGAAAAGAGTTCTGTGTTCATTCAAATGGTTTTGGTTGTGTTTGTGATGGGGTAAGCAACACGGGTGTTTATAAAAGAAACGCCGGAGATGAGTGGTCAGTTATAAACTTACTCAGTTACTGCCATTTATCTGGAGATGAGTGGTCAGTTATAAACTTACTCAGTTACTGCCATTTATCTGGAGATGAGTGGTCAGTTAT
The DNA here is from genome assembly GCA_018857735.1 of Alviniconcha marisindica. Taxonomy (NCBI): domain Eukaryota; kingdom Metazoa; phylum Mollusca; class Gastropoda; family Provannidae; genus Alviniconcha; species Alviniconcha marisindica. The sequence goes on along the minus strand of JABMCL010001273.1, from coordinate 340,824 downwards.
AAACTTACTCAGTTACTGCCATTTATCTGGAGATGAGTGGTCAGTTATAAACTACTCAGTTACTGCCATTTATCTGACTCCTGAGCACCAACAAAAACAATTGCATTAGCTAACGGTTTTTCAACACATCTAGCACCATCAATTATGCCAGAGTAAAAACTAAACAGTACACATTGCTCATAAATTGTACATAAAGTTTTCACTGACGAGACATGACCCAGCATTTTCATCCCCCCCCCCCCCAAATTCTTTTTATGGTTTGTCACAGAAGCTAGAAAGTATTTGTTATCTTAAATGATAAACAGAAGTCTAGTCATCACCTACCCTGAAAGTTTACATGGCTTAAAAAATAAGAATTATTAGTAATCTATAGTATCATGTTCTTCTCAGCCTTGCTGGCTACTGCCCATTTTGAACACTATTCCAGGAGCCAGCAGCTGCCCTTGTGATGGTGAGGGGGTGGTGGGGGGGGGGGGGGGTAGTCCCTGAAGCACAAGTCTCACCAATTCACTGTAAATTTGTGTAAGTGTCACGAGGATGAGGTCATGTCTCAAGGCCACAACCGGCCATTCTGGGGAACAATAACACCTGGCTCACATTTGCATCCATGGAGCCAGAAGCAGACATATATATATATATATAAATATATATATATAATATATATATATATAGACTACTCGGGGTCACACAGAAAGGTGATGTTTGCACTGCCCTGTGGCAATTCATTTAAACACTGAGCATCAGGGGCTGTGATGTGCCAGTTATTTTGTCTGTAAGTGTGTGTGTGACCATACTGTGTGTGTGTGTGTGTGTGTGTGTGTGTGTGTGTGTGTGTGTGTGTGTGTGTGTGTGTGTGTGTGTGTGACTATACTGTGCACACGTGTGTGTGTGTGTGTGTGTGTGTGTGTGTGAGTGTATCACTATATATATATATATATATATATATATATATATATATATATATATATATATATATATATTGTGTATTTGCGTGTGCGTGCGTGTGTGACAGTGTGTGTGTTACTGTGTGTGTGAGTGTGTCTGTCTGTGTCTTTCTGTGTGAGCAAGTGAAAGTTCCTAATAAAGTACATGCCAACTTTACCTCCACTTAGCCTGGAAACAGTGCACCAATAAAATAATGACCTTTGCATACGCAACCTGCATACCCAAGGATCTGAAGTACTTAACCCTAAGTGACCTTGATCTTGAAGACATACTCTGGTTCAATATGATGCTCAGTCATAATCTCATACCAAATCACATTATACTTATAGCTATTCCAAACAAAAGCAACATACATCCATAGATCTTAATAACACTCCTTACAAATTACTCATGAACACAAATCTTTATATTAATACTTGGAGGTTGAGGTTGGGGGGTGAAAACTACAGGCAATTAGGGCTAGGCTGAATGGGATGGACTGACCTCATCACCATTATGGTTGGTGTACTCCAGGCCAAAGTAGTCAGACTCCAGTAGCTGCATGTGGGCGACCACAGCCTCCCATAGCGCCAGACCCACTGCCTTCACCTGTAATTCAAAGCAATCCAGTACTGAAGGCCGGCCTGTACAGGTTGACTGTCACCGCCTTCACCTGTAATTCAAAGCAATCCAGCACTGAAGGCCGGCCTGTACAGGTTGACTGTCACCGCCTTCACCTGTAATTCAAAGCAATCCAGCACTGAAGGCCGGCCTGTACAGGTTGACTGTCACCGCCTTCACCTGTAATTCAAAGCAATCCAGCACTGAAGGCCGGCCTGTACAGGTTGACTGTCACCGCCTTCACCTGTAATTCAAAGCAATCCAGCACTGAAGGCCGGCCTGTACAGGTTAACTGTTTTGTACCACTACACTGCTACTACCAGCCCACTATGTTAATGAATATTTATTAGCAGGCCTGGAGAAGTTGAATGTTTTGTACCACTACACTGCTACTACCAGCCCACTATGTTAATGAATATTTATTAGCAGGCCTGTAGAGGTTGGCTGTTTTTCAATACTAAGTACAGTGCTTCTACCAACCCAGTGTTCTAATGAATATTTATTAGCAGGCCTGGAGAAGTTGAATGTTTTGTACCACTACAGTGCTACTACCAGCCTAATTAATTGGTAATTTCTGGTATTTTACCGGTTAAGATCAGATTATAACTTAATGGAAAAGAAATCAGCAATCGATCATATGTAACAGCTGTTATTTTGATTGACCAGTTCTCAATAACAATCACACCAAAACAAAATAGAAAATGCGCAGAGTGAGTGATGTGTGTGTGTGTGTGTGTGTGTGTGTGTGTGTGTGTGTGTATACATGTGTGTGTGTGTGCGCATGCGTGTATGTGCATGCATGTATGCGTGTGTAAGTGTATACATGTGTGCGTGCATGTGTATGTGCGTGCATGCGCATGCGTGTGTGTGTGTACGCACGTGTGCATACATGTGTGTGTGCAGGCATGTGGGCATGTTCTAGACAAGAAAGAGAGCTGGGTGTTTACTAGTGCAGCTCTAGTAGTAGTACGGACAGCAGTGTATCTGACCAGCTACAATGATTATCTGACCAGCTTCCATAATCAATTTTGCCACCTTACAGCTGTCACAGCCTCACACCGGTTTGAAAATGTCTTGCACAGTCACTGTCACACTGATATCAATTACCATGATAATCCACTAACACAAGGGAACAGGTCCCAGATTTTTCCCTTTGAATTTGATTAAAAACAAAAGGTTAGCATAGAGCTTTTTTTTCTTTTTAAAGAAATTAAACCACAATAACTGTTTTAAACACTCTATTTTGTTAAAAAAATAATAATCTTCTTTTCTTCTTTTTTAAAACCTTTCTCAAATGAAATGTGACTGAAGAATGTTGGGCATCAAAAATAAGTAACATGAGCAACTCTCAAGTCAGTGATTTCCACCCCACATCCGTATGATTATATAAAAAAAGAAAAGTATCAAGTAATCAACTGATTCAAGTTATAAAATCCATCATTTTGTTGATGTTGTGTATAATAAACATGTTTTTGTTGTTGTTTTTGCACACGAAAGCATTGGCCTATGTACAGCAAACTGAAAGACTGGTAGTGGTACTCCTACTCCTAGTCACAGTGTTTTAGGAGCGCACAGCTAAGTTAGGTTGACTTGGCTATTCTGCAAGTGCAGCCAAACAATGAAGTGCCATGTTTGCACAGAAATTGAAGTGATCTGGATCTGGATCTGGATCTGGATCTGTACATTGCAGGGACCATTGTGGGTCATTTTTGCAATGGAGCTGGGAGAGCGCAATGCAAATATAAAAAATTTACATAAAAAGAATAATCTGTGTGGTTCCATTTTACAGTCCCTATTTCAAATATTTAAAAACTGGCTAAAACGCATTTGACTTAGTGCCAAAAGGTGCGCAAATGGGGGGTCAGATTTTTGACTGTCAATAAAATCTGTTTCAAACACTTTGTCTTGTTGCTGCTTTGTGTGTGCATTCATAATTGGTCAGTATCACAGTGGAAACAATATGAGCTCCAAATCTGGATCAGCTGGAGAAATATTATTTTTTGAAAGTGAAAAGTGCCACGAAATTCGACCCCTGAAAACGGACACACTCACGGTGAGTGCTTTCGATGCTTTCATTCATGTACATGACGAATCAAAACATTACCTCAGTCACCGATTTCCACAGAGGAGATACCGCTTTACACAGTGCACATAAAATCGATTATCACTAAGTTTTGTTTTTGGAGTTAGAGGCTCTGAAATATCCCTCGGTCGAACATTATGTGTGTTGAAATGTTTCATGACCAGCATCCGCAGACAATCTAGTGAAGAAAGGACTTTCTCTTTCGTCGAAACTTTACTCCAGTCACTGTGGTACGTCACTGCATCAGGCGCCAATGTTTTATTTTACTGCCAAATGTCTGGGTAGTTTTTAAAATATATTTTGCAATTCTTCATAAAATTGTTGCAATAAATAACGTTCAACAAAGTATTAGATTAAACAAGCAAAAGGAAAAAACTAAAGTTTTCACACTTTTGCACTACTTCCAGTTAGCCATGTTACACATCTGGGTCATTTGCTTTAAGCACATGGCCGCATTGAAGAGACGTTCTGATATGCGAAAGGCGTGTGGTAATATTTTTGAAGACCGTAATGTTCAAGTTTATTTAAACGTTCATCAGAGATTTAGTCAAATATTCTGGTTATACAATAATATTTATATTGGTATATGCCGAATCTTTTAAAAGTATCGGAATGTTAGCATACAGAGCGAGTTTTTGTTGCTGTCAATCTAAAGTTTGTTGAGATGCTTTCATAAATTTGTTTTCACCGAGTTTCTTACAACATGGGAGCATGTTGAAATCGTAATGTGCGACAGCAGACTGGTTATAAACCGTATATTCTGATCATACTCTTTACATTTTCTGCTTGCACTTAACGCAGTTCGTTTTGTTTACAAACTACGTCTTCATCATATATGGTAGACAATTCAAATTTACACAGGTTAAAGCTGTCAAGTTAGGTGTTTAACATTAGGATTACAACACGAGCTGTGGAAATAATAACGTTCGACATAATTATAGTGACCGTACCTGTCTGCCTTCCAGAGTTCTAAAAATGTAAGGTGCCGATCTTAATAGCATTATTCTTTGGCTGTGATTTTTTTAGTAATATTTATTACAAAATTTTTTAATTTTACTATTATTAATTCTTTCACTTTCAAGTTAACTGTTCAACTATTTTTGTCCTAGGCCCCCGAGTCAACATGACCAAGAAATGCTTGGATGACAGGTTGCGTGTGTTTTCCTGTGACACCCAAAAGCAACAAAAGTTGCACTCACTCTTACTTGCTCCATTTTCTCTTACAAAACACTTACTTGTTTGTTAAATAATAAGTATTACTTATTTTGTTATGAAACACAAAGTACCATGTTGTTTCATTAACGTTATGTTATCCACTACAACAAAATTAATGCAGCAAAAACTGTTCACATGGAAATAGTTATGTCTTTTTACTTTACAGTAATAAAAAGTTACTGATTTATCATTTTCATCAAGAAACAAACAGCATTGTACATCTTGTTGAAATAGTAATGTACGACATATTTCTTACATCATTTGCTGTATATGAGCCTGTGCCAAAAGGTGCTCGGCGAGGACCATCCATGTTTTGGTCGTAAATGCTTCTTCAGGCTTAAGTTTTCTCTGAACAAACCTAACTTTATCTGAAAGAGTATGCATCAAAGAGATAATAAAGATAAACTTGACTCCCAAAGTCAGTTTTGAGTTAGTAAAATATGAAAATTTACACCAAGTCCGGGCCGAAAATCGGCAAAGGAAGGGTGGACATTTCGGGTGCACCGCTTCAGTTGTCGTTTTGTTTGCATCTTTCTTCTTTAGGCAATTTTCCCTTTGCTGCCTGACAGGACATAGTCAAAGCTTTTTAATGCTTGAGAAAACGGCTCATAACTATTTGTAAAATCTGAATAATTGAAATAAACATATGTTTATTTCGATCGAAACGCATTGGGTCCGGTTCCGATGCTGACGAAAACTTTCGTCTGCTACTATTCACTGCGGACTTGTGGGTGGTGAAACAAAGAAGCTGTTGCTAAAATCAGTGTTTAGTCGAAAGCAGTGATAATAAAAGCGTTGGATTCCGTTCGTAATAAACAATTTCAAGTTTAAAATTAAAGTTTTTATTTTGTCAGTCCGTTACGATAGAAGAATTGCCGATTCTGGAGATAAACGTCGATTTTGTGACCGCGGTTTTTTTGCACAAAGCGCGGCCATGTTTACCCACAGTGCTTTGCGCCTACTTTCTCTTCAAACATGGTGCCAACAAGGAACGGTGAGTGAGTTTTCGATTTGGGGGTTCATGTACCTTTTTACAGTTTCGATCGAAATGTGATGTTGCTCCGACAGATTAAATAGTTACTTTTCATTGATACAACGTTATTTTTGCATTTTCATTCGTAATTGTAAGCGAAGTGACCATTATTAAACAGGTTTCGGTCGGCAGTGTGCAAATTCAAAGTGATTGTCTTCGTTCGATAGCCCGCTGTTTTTCGGATGACACAAGCGGGCCTTAGGTCAGTGTTTCGATCGCAGTGACCGAATTTTGCACAGTAATGTCCACGTTTCGATCAACGAACTAGTTTTTTCTTAGTGTTTTTCGATTGAAAGAGAAAAACATATACGTTCAAGTGTTTACTTCGTAATGGCGAAATACCGTGTTTACGACGGCACACCGTTTCGGAGTTGATTTGCCGCTGTCGGACAGCGTTTTTTTCATTTGTTCAGTCGATCGGAACAGCATGATGCCATGACACAAATTCTTACTCCTCAATACACTTCTGCAACTCTACAGGTTTATTATTGCCGTCTGTGATGTGAACTAAGAGTTTAAAAACGGCATAGCCGTAAATTATCTATTTATACCCAATTTATACAAATTGTACAAACACACAACAAACAACAAAAAGAAGAAGAAAGAAAAAGAAAAGAAGCATTACCATGACATTAACATTGTGATTAGGGAGACGTTTTTTTTATATTATTTTATCTTCCCAGGCCTTCCCATTTCCCTGGGATGAATAAAGCATATTGTTATTGTTGTTTTGATTCTATTTCTAGCAGGACAGATGCATTCTAAAGTGTGTGCTGAAACTAGTGAAAGCCAGAATAGAATTTCTTAACTGATGTAGTTTTATATGTGCATTGCAGTACAAATACAATACAGTGCAGCATATAAAGTAGAATCATCGTGACAATTCACTATAAATATGCAACATGAAGACAAAAAATTCATACAAAAACAAAATACAATACACTGTGGCACAATGTAGGGTGGGGTTGGAAGTTAGTAGGGATGAAAAGACCAAATGAACAGAAATTAAAAAAAGGAGGGGGTAACCTGGTATTTGTGTTATTATGTTTAAACCCTACAGAAACTATATATTATTAGTAATTTACCTAATGTCTGATATAGATATGTATATTCGGGGAAAGTCAAAACACACACACATGCACGTGCAGACACACACAATATCTTATATGCATGTAGGTCTCCAGAGTTGCATACCTATAAATAAGGAGACATATCCTCAAAAAACAGTTGTTATATTGCCTTATTTTGTACACATGCATGTTTCTTTTCAGGCTAAAGAGGTCGATGCTCCAAAAGGGCAAGAGCAAGTGTTTTTCATGACACAGCAGGGACAACATTAGTGGAGCATGAAGCCAGATTCGTTCCCGGGAAGCACTGCAGTACTTAGGAACAGCAGAGAAATAAAGATATGTTCAATGCTGAAGTGCCAACTCACTGAAAACAAATCTTTTAAATTTATTAGGATGGGAAGAATTAGTGTTAACATGGAAAATTCTCTATGCTTTGTCATCAGTTTCCAGATTTTGCATTACTGTTTCTGGTTACTTACAATGTGTTACAGTTGTTATTCCAGGTAGTGAGACTTGAATGCCAAATCAATGTCTTTGGTAATTGAATTTTACCTGCTGTTAACAATAGGGTATAGGGTGAATGTACATTTGTAATTCACATGGTTTTCTGTTTTGTCAATGAAAGAAGAATAATGACAACTTGGCTGTACTTTTTCTAAGTCACATACTGAAATGTCCAGTTTTTACCATTTCCATTGTGTCCTCTGATATGCGAGGCCATCCGACAGTGCATTACTTTAAATAATGGTTTCGGCCTTGTTCAGTATTTACAGCAATGTGTCAGATGTAGGAAAACTAAGTGATTTTATTAGCTGTGCATATGTTTTACAGGAAAGGAAGTGTTGTGTCCACCATAGAGTTGTTACATCCAACAGATAAAATGCTGAAAAAGGGCCTTTGACAAAATTACAACTATACAAGCAACTTGTTTAGTGCTGCAGTCATTAAAACCACTACTAAATCAGCTGGTAACATTTTGTTGCAGTGTTGGGAAATCAGCACTGTTATTTTTATAAGCTGTGTATTGTGAGCATGGGAAATGTTATGTCCATCCAATAATCGTTACATCCGACAGATAAAATGTAAAAAAATGTCGTTGATGACCTTATTTCATGCTGCAGTCATGGAAACAACTATGCTTCATAAATTCTAATAAACACACCTATTTTGATTCAGTGTTGTGTTTCATTTTCATTTTATTAAAAAAATAAAGGTGGCAGTCTGTCGGATGTAACACAGGACATCATTGTTATGATTTTGAATATGAAATAAAAAGTGAATTGAGTCAATTTAAGTTTTTACTGTCTTGTTATAAACGATGGATGTTTATTTTCCCCACAGATTGATAGCAATCATTAAATTCAAGGATTAAATCAAAACAAACATTGTGTCCTGTGTTGCATCCGACAGATTCAGGTGTCCGTCTTTAAATGTCTTTTTCTCAGACTTGCTTCATCAAGTTATCTTTTTAAGACCTGAAATGTATATAAAAAAGACTTATCTTTTAAATGGTGTTACTTGCTAAATGACTTTTCTGCTTTTATTTTTCACCCTAATGTCCACCTTCTAAGCAGCACCTTTTGGCACATGCTCATATATGTCAAGAAAGCTTAAATTTGAGAGAAAAAAATCATCAAATCTTCCTTGTCACATATTGTTCTATTAAAGAATAACTATTTATGTTTCAAAATGTGTTGCTTTTTTATCATTTAAAAATGTTCAAGATTGGCTGTATGTTTTAACATTATCTATTGCAACAAACTATGCATAGCATGCTGTTCTGTGTGACACAGAACAACAACAGTTCACTTGGTAATACTCATGTGGATCACATCTTGTAAGATCAGTTGGGTTTTGCAGTTAACTGCATGATTAGCAGCACAGTGATGTGGGCTTGTTGTAATGTGTAATGTTCAACATCTTGTCACAAATCACACTGAAAGTCAAATTTCTCAGGAACGAAGAGCAGCACTGCCTTCTCCCTTCACTGGTGGATGACTTCACATGCGTTCATTCAAAAAATGCATTACTCACTCACATCCTGTCAACTTTATTTTCTAGTACCTCTGTCCTCTTTTCTTGCACACCTTTTGGCACTAAGTCATTTCTGCTCTGACTGCCTATGTGTGGGGGGCAGCCCCTTGTAGCGCTCTGCCCACTGCTGATGAAAATGCTGTGACAGAGTCTGCTGTGACTACAGTGTCTTCTAGTTTGTTCCAGTCAGCCACGGTTCTTACGAAGAATGAGTTCTTATACTGCTCAGTCTTGCTGTCTGGAATCTTCAAGCCACAAGAGTTTTGAATTTCTTGTCTGTCAATTTGCGGTTACGCTCCAACAATTAAGCAAACAAAAAACACATTATTTTGTTCTGGCCTCAGTGAACTTTCACCATTCAGCACTAACAAAAGGTGAAGAAGAAAAAAAAGAGAAAAAAAAGAAAGTATGGCAACTGCAAGAGTTTTGCATGCAAACTCAGTGCTGCTTTGATGAAACTGATGGTACATAGTTACATACCATCAAACTCAAAGCAGTGCTCACTGACATGAGTTCACACACACAACAATCTGCCCTGAAGAAAGCCAAGATTTCTTTAATCCCAGCTTGGAGCAGGCGCATGATCTCCTGGATTCCAAACCTGATGGTCTGACTCATGTCAAACTCAAAGTACTCACACAAAAATTGAGAGTCCTAGCACACACTGCCAAAACTTGCAACCTTCTGTCTTGATTGCAGATCTACTCTCTCTCTCCTCTGAGCCACCACTTACCTACCCATCATCCCAACACATGTGTCAAGTGTGTGTGATGTTGTTGTTCTTGTCATTTTGCCTTTAAATAAATTACATTTTTAATAGGTACCCTTCAGAAATGTTTAGAAGAGGATGAGAAAACCCTTTAAAATTGCAACACAGGGGTGAGCCCATCCCCTCAAATGTGAAAGATGAGGAGCCCTGTTTTCTATAATAGTTTTAATACAAAAAGTATAATAAGCACACTTAATTGTATGCATTGACCATTGTTTTTCCAGGGGGTGGATGGGGGGTTGGCGTTAAGCTTGTGACAGAATATTTTCAGAAGCATGGGAGTCATGTTACTGATGACAAGAAACTATTCCATAACAAATCATTAACCATGTACCCAAACTTTTATGATTTGGGTTACATTTGGTCACAGATTATCTTAACAATAATGAATAACAGAACACTACAGCAGTAAGTTTGTCACAAAAACAGCAAGGAATAATTCTAACATGTTACCCCAAACAGTGATGTTTTTGTTATTGGAATTGGTGACATGCAGCCCCATGCTCATGTCCATTTATATCACTTACGTAACTTAGCAAGTAGCCAGGAAGGTATCATCTTCTATTGTGTTCTGATAATTGTTTTTGCTGAGACTAGTGAGAGCTGTGTTCAACTTCAAGAATTCATACAACACCTAAAAATGTGTTTCATCGGCTGAATCTTCTTGGTGCTTCTGCCTCGCCCTGACAGTGACATAATAATAGTAATATTACTAATAACAATTTTGGTTGACTGGGTGTAAAACACCAAGTTACTTATTACCTTGCTTTTGCTCGCCCTGACAGTGACATAATAATAGTAATAACCATGTTGGTTGACTGGGTGTAAAACACCAAGTTACTTATTACCTTGCTTTTGCTAACTTCCATTTGGTGTACCCATTAGCCATGCCTTCAGCACCATTGCAAATGCAATACATACATGTACACACAACATTCACATTCACCTACAGCTCGTGTGATTGGTTCATGTGAAAGTCAACAGCCAATGATCATCAAGAAGAACATCAAGAAGACATTTTCATCACTGACTGAGTGATTCATAACATTTGACACTCGGAGCAGACAAGGGCATCAGGATGAAGACTGACACTTTGACTTTGAATAGCTTGAAGAAAATGGCCAGTTAGAGAGTAAAACAAACTATAAAAGTGTTTAAAATACAGTCCAAAGAAATGAGAAATAAAGCAAGTACTCACCGGAATCTGAAAGGCATGGACTGTGTCCTTGAGAAAAGACACTCTGAGGCTGACCACCTTGCCCTTGCGGGGTGATTTGGGTGACCTTGGGTCGGCCATTGCAGCCTCAACCTCGGGGCAGCACCTACTCCTTGCACTGGCTGGTGTTGACGGTCAGCCTCAATGTCATGTCAAAAAGATTTCCATTTCGCCTTTTTCCTGAAATGGAAGACATGAGAAACATTGACAAACTGGAAACAACTTTGTACAAACTAACAAAGGATGCAAATAGTTGATAACAAAATAATTCAGATTTTCATATTAAAATAACAAATATTAAAATATAATTGTAAATGTTTATAATTTATAGTTCATGTTCAAAAAAGAAGAAGAAAAGTCCAACCAAAACCCAACTGTTGTACATTCAAACTTACACTAGCTAGTAGCTACAGCAAAATTGTGTTTGAATTGAACAGACAGTTTCTCTTCTTGTCAGGGAAGTAAGGTGGACAATCTATACCACTAATCATTTATGCAGAGCTTTGCATCAGATGGATCAGCACAAAATGCTAGAGGTCAAGTCTATAAATAGATGCAGCCACTGGCTCACTAATTCACTTTATTCAGCAAATGCACCAGTTTACTGCTGCTCCAGTCAATTCACAGAGTTAATGGCAGTGTTGCTGTTGCCATCAGAGTTGCAGTTACACCACCATTTCGCTCAATTAATTGATGGTAACTGTGGAGAAGATGCCACAGAGTTTGGCTGAGATAATAATTAATGAAAGTCAAGAAGAAATAGAACAATAATATTAATTATACAAATAATATTAATAGTCATAAGTCAAGTTCTATTACTTCTCTAAAAACAAAAGGGGGTGAGGGTATAAATTACATCACACATTAGTCATTAAACAAAACTATATTAATTATTACATGTGTCCACAAGTAATATAAACTATAATACATGATACATGCTTGTTTGTATACATCATTACAGGTGGCTCAAATCTGGCTGTATAATTTTAAAAGGTTTGTTGTTGTTTGTTGTTTTACTTTTAGGGCAGTAGGTTTATGTTTAGTTTTTACTTTGAGTTTATACATAGCTTAAGTTTGCTGAGGTTTGGTTCACTCTTTCTTCTTCATCTTTTTTTCTCTTCTTCTTCTTCTTTTTAAAAGAATTTATGGGACAACTGTTCAGCACATGACTTTATTATGATTTTTTTAATTTCTTCATTACATTTTATTAATGCAAGTCAAAATGTAATTATTTATATATATATATATATATATACATCATTTATAAATGCAAGATTCCTCCAGGTTATCAGTAATATCACCTTTAAATAATCTAAAAGTAAAAATACATGTATTAAAGTTTGAATACTAAAAAAGTCAAATGGCTGCAGAAAGAAGGAAAAACAGCAATTGATAACTGATCTATTGGGCAGTTCAGTCAAGCTGGTTTGCATGAGTGAATGCCCTTCCTAATCTTTCATGCAAGAAGTTGCAAAAGGTCACAGCTGTCACTTCCTGGCAGATTTCTGAGTAGGCATTGCTTCACACTGTGTATAACAATGGGAGTTTAACCTAGAACTGCCAAGCAGTACAAATGCCACCACTGTTGCAGTTGCAAAAATTACAGGGGAAGGGTGGTGGAGGGGAAAAAAAGAGTCTTTACATTGTTTTTTGGCTGAGCAGAAAATCACAAGTTCATGTAAAAAATGCGGTTTGGGGCATCCTACAGCACGAGCAACAAGTTGTTGCTTGTTGCCAGACACATTCTAACTATGGGCCTTCAAAAATGCCTTTAAAGTTGGCAGTGTAAACTTCGCAAATTCACCGTCACTGCCTTCCATTTTGAAGAAAGTATGCACCGGAAGTAAAAACAGCCAAGGGCAAGGGACTTAAATGATGCTGACTAAAAGTCAAGGGAGTTAACAACCCTGCCTAAACCGCCCAATATCATCGATTCATTATGTTTATCATTCTGTTTAAAACATTGCCCAAAACAGCTGATGTGCTCAAGATTTGTAGCCAATGATTTCTGTATGTAATGTATACTGAACATAAAAACAGTCAGCTGCAGAACATTAATGAAACATTTTCTGACTCAGTGATTATGAAACAATTCGGTTTCAAACTATTTTATAAAGACAGCCAAATAACACTTGGAAAATCGTCCCACAACTTGAAGAGAACTAAGATGAAATGCAAAGTTCTCTGCCCAAATCAAACTGAAAATGGCAAGAAACAGTACATGAAAGTCATTAAAAATGAAAGAAAAAAACTGACGTTGCAAATGCTTAAAACAGACAGAATCACAGTCCCACACATATGGTTTTTAGTTTGACTAGTTTCAGTTTTTGTTTTGTTTTCTATTAGTATGGCAGACACTACTGAGAAGAAACAACAGAAAAAAATCAGAAAAAAGAAAAAAGATTTTTTGGGGGTCAGAATCTCAGATACTGAGATAATTAAATACATTCTCTATTGCTATGATACAAACACATGATATATATAGCATTTATACATACTGTGTATAAATACATTCACAGCATTATATATTATCTTACTAGCAGTAGTACTAGTTGTACTACTAGTCATACTATTAATTAATTTAATAGCATTTCTTCTTTTTGGGGGGTTGTTGTTTTTTGTTGAATATTATATATTCATGAATCATCCAAAATGAGCTAACCCATCTCTCACACCTGCCACCCAATCCACTGTAGTACTAATACTAATAAAAAGTCATATCAGTATCACTTCCATTTTACCCCATCCTTACCCCCTCCACTTTCTCCACCAACCCCACACACCACAGAGCATCTCCACCTTCACCAAGCTGACACCACCCAGTGTTGCCTGGATTATACAGTTGGTAAACTTTACAAGTTCTACAGTACAAGGCAGTCACAGATTACGTACCACTATTACTGTATTAGTTAATTATGATACAATCATCACGATCACTGTATGGCATTTGAACTTTAAGTAAAGTACCTTTTCTTCAAATTCATGTTCTCATAGCTGTCAACCCATGTTGGGAATAAACCTTAGTCCAGTGTTTGTGAACCTGTATTTCCCTTAAGCAGGCCAGGGTCTTTTGTTTTTTCACTGGTGGCAATGGTATTTTGAATTCAAACTGGTACATGTGGCAGTGGAAGAAAGAAGCAATTCACGTACATGACGAATCAAAACATTACCTCAGTCACCGATTTGCACAGAGGAGATATCGCTTTACACAGTGCATATAAAATCAATTATCACTAAGTTTTGTTTTTTGGAGTTAGAGGCTCCGAAATATCCTTCAGTCGAACGTTATGTGTGTTGAAATGTTTCATGACCAGCATCCGCAGACAATCTAGTGAAGAACGGACTTTCTCTTTCGTCGAAACTTTACTCCAGTCACTGTGGTACGTCACTGCATCAGGCGCCAATGTTTTATTTTACTGCCAAATGTCTGGGTAGTTTTTTAAAATATATTTTGCCATTCTTCATAAAATTGTTGCAATAAATAACGTTCAACAACGTATTAAATTAAACAAGCAAAAGGAAATTATAGTTTTTGCGCTTTTGCACTACTTCCGGTCAGCCATGTTTTACATCCGGGTCATTTGCTTTTAGCACATGGCCGCATGGAAGACGTTCTGATATGCTAAAGGTGTGTGGTAGTATTTTCGAAGACCGTAACGTTCAACTTTATTTAAATGCTCATCGGAGATTTAGTCAAATCTTCCGGTTATACGATGATATTTATATTGGTAAATGCCGAATCTTTTAAAAGTATCGGAATGTTAGCATACAGAGTGAGTTTTTTGTTGCTGTCGATCTAAAGTTTGTTCAGATGCTTTCGAAAATTTGTTTTCACCAAGTTTCTTACAACATGGGTGTGTGTTGAAATCGTAATGTGCGACAGCAGATTGGTTATAAACAGTATATTCTGATCGTACTCTTTACATTTTTTGCTTACGCAGTTCATTTTGTTTACAAACTACGTCTTCAAACAAATCATCATATATGGTAGACAATTCAAATTTACGCAGGTTAAAGTCATCAAGTTAGATGTTGAACATTACGATTACAACACGAGCTGTGGAAATAATAACGTTCGACATAATTATAGTGACCATGCCTGTCTGCCTTCCAGAGTTCTAAAAACGTAAGGTGGCGATCTTAATAGCATTATTCTTTGGCTGTGATTTTTTTTTGGTAATATTTATTACAATTTTTTCTATTTATTATTATTAATTCTTTCACTTTTAAGTTAACTGTTCAACTATTTTTGTCCTAGGCACCCGAGTCAACATGACCAAGAATCGCATGGATGACAGGCTGCGTGTGTTTTTTCCTGTGACACCCAAAAGCAGCAAAAGTTGCACTCACTCTTACTTGCTCCATTTTCTCTTACAAAACACTTACTTGTTTGTTAAATAATAAGTATTATTTATTTTGTTATGAAAAACAAAGTACCATGTCGTCTATTTAACATTATGCTATCCACTACAACAAAATTAATGCAGCAAAAACTGTTCACATGGAAATAGTTATGTGGTCTTTATACTATACTGTAATAAAAAGTTACTGATTTATCATTTTCATCAAGAAACAAACAGCATTGTACATCTTGTTGAAATAGTAATGTTCAACATATTTCTTACATCATTTGCTGTTTATGTCAAGAAAGCTTAAATTTGAGGGGGGGGAATCATCAAATCTTCCTTGTCACATATTGTTCAAATTAAAGAATAACTGTTTATGTTTCAAAATGTGTTGCTTTTTATTCATTTAAAAATGTTCAAGATTGGCGTTATGTTGAACGTTATGTATTGCAACAAACTATGCGTAGCATGCTGTTCTGTGTGACACAGAACAACAACAGTTGACTTGGTAATACTCATGAGGATCACATCTTGTAAGATCAGTTGGGTTTTCACAGTTTACTGCATGATTAGCAGCACAGTGATGTGGGCTTGTTGGTAATGTGTAATGTTCAACATCTTGTCACAAAATCACACTGAAAGTCAAATTTCTCAGGAACGAAGAGCAGCACTGCCTTCTCCCTTCATTGGTGGATGACTTCACATGCGTTCATTCAAAAAATGCATTACTCACTGACATCCTGTCAACTTTATTTTCTAGTACCTCTGTCCTCTTTTCTTGCGCACCTTTTGGCACTAAGTCATATAAATATCCACCCAAAATGATGAAAAAAAATGTATTGTATACCTGTAAACTGTATGTGGACAATTGCAAAATCATGCATTCTTGTTAGTAATGCTATAATTAGTATAAAGCTCAGCATGGCAAAAGCACTTCATGCATAATATTATGGTCAAGTTTATACACTCACTGAGTCACTACCTTGTTTTAGTCTGGCTTACACTCACACTGTCTCTGACTAGTTTATATTCACTAATTCAGTCATTCACTGAGTTATCAAACTGCATTTATCATAATTCATATCAAGAAAATGTGCAGTAAATGTCAAGCCAATGATGTAATTCACTTAAACTAAAAGATTGTGTCAAGACCTAGAATGTGTTTTGTTTTGTACAACACAGTTGTCTGTCTCTGTCATCTTTTTAATAATTTCATTACCACCACAATACACCTGGGATACTCAAACTATTTGTCCACTTGACCACAACCCAAACCCAAAATACCTGTAGTGTCAGAGAGTTGAAATTACATCTCACCCATTCATTCACTAAATCTAGATACAGGTACAATATGTATACAACTTATACCATTTTCACAAATACTGATACAATGGTCAATGTGACATGTATCTCAATGCATGCTGGCTCTGTAGTACTAGTAGTAATTAGTAGTATAGTACACTGTACAATGAATTTTAATTTCAACTTCAAGGGGCCATCTCATTCTCATATTTGCATATATCTGCCATACAACACAGACCTACACTTAATTTTTTTGTAAAATGTATTTATTATCATTGATTTGGGTAAAATGCGACGTTCGTAAACACAACACTTAGCAATGTGAGCAAATTATTCATGTAAAGTTAAGTACGCTTCAGTTAAACATCTTGACAAGAACAACAACAAAATATAAAAATAGTATTAATTATCTAATCCATGGCCTCAATCTTCCTCTATCATTGTACTAGTAGCTCCAGCATGAGTGCTCCCATTAAAAAAAAATCTATATTTTTAAGTCAGAACAACTGCCTGTTTATATAACTTGAACATGTGCATCGTGGAGTGGAGTGGAGCGGAGTGACTAAGGACAGGGCACTCCCGCCTGCATTCCCTCAGCTCTTCCATTCGCAGTGGGACGCACAGTGATAGTCTCATTCAGTCATTGCATCAAATCCTCCCTCAAACGGGCCTGATCACTGCACAAGTGATCAGCGGACACAAGCTCCGGGCGCTAGAGAAATGGAGCAGACAAAAATTGCACACAGACCAGAGCGGGTATTTATTATGCCTCGCAACATCGGCGCTGCAAACCGAGCCTCGCAAGCAGCCATGTTGTTCCCCCCGACCCACCGTAGAGCAGTGCTGAGGCTCGAGCGCACTCCCGGAACAAACCGATAATCAGTCAACAACAGTCGGGTACAGACACAAAACAACGACAGCAGCTGCACGACGAGAACGTAGAAGCAACCAAAGAAGGGGTAAGACAGAAGTCCGAGGCACAAGTAATACACTAAAAGAATATAAAGGTCGTACGTTCGATACTACAGACATAGGAGCGTGAAACTCCCAACAGCACACATTTTTACCGTTTGGGAAGCGACGCCGTCTGCGATGTAAAACCCCCATCAAAACTACCTGAAAATAACCTTGCCTTCAGAGCCGGCCACTGACCACGTTTACTTACCACGTTTACAGGAAGCAGAACAAATCACCACAGCTATCCGCAATGAATTTTATCCATCATGAATCACTGACAGATGCGAGTACGCCAGAATCAAGCACTCCGACTCGCATTCTCAGGTTCACGAGAGCGAAGGAATCAGGGGATGCAACTCTTGTCTTCAGTGACCTTATTTGTGGTCGCCGTCTTTTCACACGGTCTCGGAGACTGAGAACCCGCGAACATGAGTTGTGCTGCGGCCCTGTTCCACTCAGGACTTCGTATCGATCCCACGTCGCGTCATTGATTACTTTGACAAACCTCATCATACTGGTCAACGCTCTCACTTCTACCCCCCCCCCCCCCCCCCCCCCCCCTTTTTCTTTTTTTCGCTCTCTCTTTCGCTCTCCTCCATCGGCACGTTCAGTAGGCTTACGCTTTTTATTTTTATTTCACTTATAAAAATACGATTGTTGATTCTCAGCCTTCTTCTTCTTCTCCCCCCCCCCCCCCCCCCCCCCCCCCCCTCCCCGCCTCCCCGCCCCTTTCTTTTCCTCTCCCTTTTCTTTCCGGCGCGGCACACATGACGTAAAGAAACAGAAAAGCGGCAGCTGCAGATCTCCCGGTCTTTTTGATTTTTCAGTTTTCCCTCCGCTCAAAAGGGCCCTCTTGAAAAGGTTTTTGTTTGGAGCCACGGGTTTCCTGACTGAGTAGGCCTACCTATTGTGTGTCAGTGTGTGCGCGCTTTGTCAGTGTCAGTGTGTGCGCGCTTTGTCAGTGTATGTGTGTGAACGCGCGCCGCGCGTGAACGGCCCATTCTTGCCGTTGATTTGTATCGTATACGGTGTTGCCGGCCAGTGGCGTGTGTGCAGCATGTCACAGCAGAAGTTTGTATTCCAAGGTGTGTAGCCTATGCCGCGTGTCGCCGGCTCAGTGTGTCAGTTTCGCTACTGAGTTTCCGCTTTGTCACTGAGTCAACTCCGGCATTGCCGGACCGGCTGTGCTTGCAGGAAGCCCATCAGCAGTGTTGCCCGTCACGGGCTATATATAGTTCAATGTTCTTGTTCTCTTTTTCTCTTGTGTCTCAGCTTTGACCGGTGTTGTTCTCAGTGTTTTTTTAAGCCCCCCGCCGCCGCCGGCCACGCCCCCGCTTCGCCACGCTCCGCTTTCGCGTGTGGCCCAGCCACAGACTGACACAGCGCCGGAACAGCCGGTGTACCTACCGCCGTGGGCTACGACAGTTTCTCCCCCCCCCCCCCCTCTCTCTCTCTCTCTCTCTCTCTCTCTCTCTCTCTCTCTCTCTCTCTCTCTCTCTCTCTCTCAGTCTGACTTGTCTCTAGTGGGGCCTAGCCCAGACTCTGTAGTTTCTCTCACTGCCAGACTCGGAGTAGTTTCCCTCATGGGCGAGGGCGACTGGATGTGAAAAAACAAACAAACCTCGACTGAGCCACGGTTTTCTCCACTACCCTCGTAAAATAAAGTTTGTTTATTCATCTCTCTCTCTCTCTCTCTCTCTCTCTCTCTCTCTCTCTCTCTCTCTCTCTCTCTCTTCGTCATCATTACTATGGAAGTCAATGTTGTTACTGTGTTACCACGTTTTTCTTATGTATAGCCTACTGGCATGTGGATTAGCAGGGACAGATTATAAGAACAGGCAACTGCTTAAAATCGTTGTGTAATAAAGTTCTCATTTCTCATCGCACAGGCTGACTGGGCGTAAAACACCAAGATTTACTTACTTACTCTCACTGAGCTCTCTCTCTCTCTCTCTCTCTCTCTCTCTCTCTCTCTCTCTCTCTCTCTCTCTCCTCTCTCTCTCAGCCCCCCCCCCCCCCCAAAAAAAAAAACACCATCAAAATCACCAAAATAGCCTATATTTAGGCCTACAATTCTGGACGTGTATTTTAGTTTATATTATGTATTCTGCATGCGTATACATTTTTATAGTTTGTTATTTATTGTTTTGGAAGTTTTATGTTGATTGGGGCCATAGGTTTATGTCAATAAATAGATTTCGCGGATGTCGATTTCAGTGTTTACCAGTCCCGTAGTGCGTCAGTCAACGCCATCCAGAGTCAGCCCCAAAGGCCGCGGAAGCAGAAAACAACAGGTTGTCTCCCCTGATCGATCTGCTGAGAACTCATCACAGATTTTTACCTCTTCGACTTCGTTTAAGCCTGGGGTCTGTCAGAATATAGCTTTACATGTTTTGCCCACTGCCGCTGGAACTGGCCGCATAGCCGCAGTAATAAGCTACAGTCGGCTGCTCCGCCCGGTTGGTTCCTAGAGTTGTCTGCCCTGCCTGTGTGGAATCAGTCACTTGATTTTCAAATTTTATTCCCACATGTTCAACAATCTCTCTCTCCCCCCCCCCCCCCCCCTCCCCCGACATCAGCTCTGCTACTCTCTCTTCCCTTAAAAAGCAAACATATTTCATCTTCAGATATGCAACTCGGTGACTGATTAACCAACTGAATATCCTTAACCACTGTCGCGGGTGTTCCCGTGTGTGGTGTGTGTGTGTGTGTGTGTGTGTGTGTGTGTGAGAGAGAGAGAGGGGGGGGGGGGGGGGGAGAGAGAGGGAGAGAGAAAGAATTGCATATTGTCAGTTATGTTTTAACCAGTGTTGCTGTATGCATTATTTGTTAGTTGTATGTTAAACTGCAAACAGTCTTGGCGGACAGATGTCCATTGGGACTGGTGGTTTGGCCATGACCTTCTTCTCGGCTTGGCCGGGCGTTAAATAACGAACCCATACACCGTGTTGTTCCCGCTGCGGAGCACCCCGCGGCCGTTCTTTTCATCGGGGAAAGCCAACCGTCACAGGGTTGCCCCGGCCTGCTAAGTCAGTTGTAGTAGTCAGATTCGTTTAACGGGTAACGTCCTGAGCTGTCTCTGGAGATAAGAGTAATAATAATAACTTACATTATTTTATAAAGCGGCCCTTTCTCATAGGAGCTCATAGCGCTTTACAGTTATCAACACCATTTACAGTGACACAATACACAGTGCCACAAACACGTTGAGTCAAACAGATATAACCTGCTCAGCACACACACACACACACACACACACACACACACACACACACACACACACACACACACACACACACACACACACACACACACACACACGATTGCACACACACAGCACACACACACACACACACACACACACACACACACACAACACACACACACACAACACCACACACGGCGCGCGCGCGCGCGCACAAACACACGCACGCCGCACGCACGCACACATACACGCACGCCGCACGCGCGCGCGCACACACACACACATACGCGCGCGCGCACACACACACACACATGCGCGCGCGCACACACACACACCAGTCAGTATCATGTTGGGAAAAGGTGTATTTTAAGTGCTGATTTAAAGGAAGGGGCTGACTGAGAGAATGTAATTTCGTCTGGCAGTGTTCTGGACTGTTGGATCAATGGAAGAGAAAGGACGACCTAGTGTTGACAGGACAGGTGCTGGCGGCGGACCTAGCGGCACACAGCCCCTTGTAGTCAGCCTTCCATTTGTCAGCATTGCCTCCTTTCGACGGCGTCTCAAATCACATTTCTGTTCAAGTCGGCCTCAGACATCGCCCCCCCCCCCCCCCCCCCCCGCCTCCTTCCTTCCCAGCCCCATCATTTCCCGCTACACGGTACTGTTCAGAACGCTATTTATTAGGACAAACCACAACGTGCGAATGTTCGGGATAGTCGCCTTTATCAAGCTGCAAAACGACACTGAAACAACAGCTAAACGGTGAAAACAAATTCGCATGTTGTGTTTGGTTCTAATAAATCCGACACTTGACAGTTAAACGGTGAAAAACGATGAAAAATGAGACGGAGAGCCGAGCCACTTAGCTGTTTTGGTTGAAAACTGGACAGGAAAACAACCGGACGTAGCTCAACCCAAAACAGATAAGTGGCTTAGCTCTCCATCCCATTTTTCATCGTTTTTCGCCGTTTAACTGTTGTTTAAGTGTCATTTTGTATCTTGATAAAGGGGATTACACCAACAATTCGCATGTTGTGTTTTGTTCTAATAAATACCCTTCTATTGAACCTTTTATGTGTTTGGATCTTGTTTTAGGACGCTAGCAGTCATTCTTGTTTCAGATTTTTTTTAATTTTAAGTCACTGTGATGTGCAAATTATAAAGGTCCAAAGACAATGTTTATGAACCACATCAGTCTCAGCTTTGAAGAGGAAGGAGAGTCGAGGCCCCCGTCCGAGCATCGCTTTCCGGCACCTTCCCCCAGTCCGAGCATCGCTTTCCGGCACCTTATTCAAAACTCTGCCAGAACTGGTTACGCCACTAAATGAAACGGCACTCTTTATCACCGCGCAGCTGTCCGCTGACGCAGGGCTCAGGAGCTCTGTGAAAGTCGAGGTGGCCGTTCTGGTCTCCCGTCCCCAATAAGCCTACGGTTTCTGTGGACTCAACACTCAACCAACCGTACTCAGCAGCACTCAACCGACCGTACCGCACCCGAAGCCTGGCGGCTTTCCGGCACGCTTCCTCCAAAGTCTGCCATAACTGGTTACGCCATTGAAGGGGCTCTCCTTATCTCCGCCGTGCGTCTGTTTACTGAAATCGCCCCAATAACTTCAGTCTCGTGCCGTTAGCACCTCCCGGCGCGGTTGTCCCTGATATGTCAGCCCCACGTCATTGTGAGGACCTGACCCATTTGCATCGCCCTCCGTCAAAGTGGCCAAAAGTGTGAGACTGTGGAAGCAACAAGACTTCGAGGCAAGCACGTAAACATCAGGCCGCGCGTCCGCCCCGGGTAAAACTTTAGCTCCGTCTTGATTCGAACGATTGTGTGTGTGTGTGTGTGTGTGTGTGTGTGTGTGTGTGTGTGTGTGTGTGCGCGCGAGCGCGTGCGTGCGTGCGTGCGTGCGCGTGCGTGCGTGCGCGTGCATGTGCGTGCGTGCGTGTGCGTGCGTGCATGTGCGTGTGCGTGCGTGCGTGCGTGTTGTGGCCGCAAGCATCGTGAGCGTGTGATAAGAGAAAGGCGACCCGATACCAGTAACCTGAGTTGTTTGTGTGGTTTCACTTTTGTCAATGGAGCACCAACGAAAAACTTCAGTTCCCTGATGCCTAACTGACAGTTCTCAGAAAACCTATTCACTGCTTTTTCACGTGCCGTAAGTACTGTGAGCAGTTATAAGACAAACTCGGTCTGATACTAGTCATATGAACCGTCTCACACTCCGAGCCTCGCTTTCCGGCACCGTCCTCCAAACACTGCCAGAACTGGTTACGCCACTGAAGGGGCACTCTTTATCTCCGCGCAGCTGTCCACCGACGCGGTCAGCGCCCTCCGAAAGGTCTGGGTACTAATAAGAGTACGGAAGAAACGTAGCCGTGAAGTACGCACATAAACACGGGACGCGTTCGCCCCTGGTAACAAAATAAGTTCCGTCTCGATTCAAATCATTTTGGTTTTACTTCTGCTGGCGGAAGCAATGTGGGCGGTTATAAAAGGCCGGACAGATGCGAGTTGTCCGTTACAAACTCACAGCCATTTGAGCACCAAGGAAAAACTGTTTTTCATCTGACAGTTGTTCAAGACCTATGGCATAATCAGCTACGGCAGTGGTTGGAGGAAGGATGTCGTAAACCAGTGCTTGGAGTTTGGAGTTGTCTGTGTGGTTTATACAAACTTACTGCCGACTAGAGCACCAACGGAGATCTATGGCGTAACCAGTTATAGCAGTGGTTGGAGGAAGGATAGCGTAAAGCGATACTTGGAGTTTGGATAAGTTTTTCTGCACTGGTCAGTCCTCATGATTTGGTCTCACCACATATTCTCATGGTCTCACCACAAGCTCTCACCACATAGTGTCACCCAGTGGTCTCACCACATTGTCTCACAGTCTCACCACATGATCCCACCACATGGTCTCACCACATAGTCTCATGGTCTCACAGTCTCACCACATGGTTTCACACAAATAGTTCCACCATATGGTGTCACCACATTGTCTCATGGTTTCACCATATGGTCTCACCACGTAGTCTCTCCACATTGTTTCATGGTCTCACCACATGGCCTCATCACAAGTCTCACCACATGGTCTCACCAAATTGTCTCACCATATGATCCCATCACATGGTCTCAGCACATAGTCTCATGGTCTCACAGTCTCACCGCATTGTCTCATGGTCTCACCACATAGTCTCACCACATAGTCTCACCACATGGTTTCACCACATAGTCTCACCACATGGTCTTACCACAAGGTCTCACCACATAGTCTCATCACATGGTCTCACCACATAGTCTCATGGTCTCACAGTCTCACCACATGGTATAACCACATAGTCTTACCACATGGTCTTACCACATGGTCTCACCACATAGTCTTACCACATGGTCTCACCACAAGGTCTCACCACAACGTCTCACCACATGGTCTTACCACACTAGTCTCACCACATGGTCTTACCACACTAGTCTCGCCACATTCTGCACTGGCGGGCAGTTTGGACTTGATCAGACTGGTCTGCCCAAAGGACTAAACAGCTAACCTTGTTCTCTCAATCAATCGAGTTTCTGCTTGGACTGACTGGGTGAGAAGTGGCTTGGCTAGCCGTCTCGATCATTATTCCGCTGTAGGGCCAGCTCAACAAGCAACTGGGTTTGTCCACCACCCCGGCCCGGGAGTCAGGGCTGTGTGACTGAGATGAAGGTGTAGTGGTGGGGGCAGAGGCAGGGGTAAGGGTGGGGGCGTGTGTCACTGAAGTAAGTAGACATGGTGCTTAACGGGGGGGGGGGGGGGGGATGGAGGGGGGGGGGGGGGAGAGGGAAGAATATATACCTATCGCTACACTGTCACCACCTGAATGACTCCTGCATTAAGATGGGCAGTAATGAGAGCCACTTTAATGTTTCTTTAATTGTGAGGGTCAAAGTCACAGTACAAGACAGTGTCTGCAGACCGCAAGTTTTGAAGAGAATGGAGAGCCGAAGCAGATTCGAACCGAGCTCATTCTGTTTACCAGCCTAACGCCTTACCGCTGGGCCAAATCGGCTCACATGTATCC
The DNA here is from genome assembly GCA_018857735.1 of Alviniconcha marisindica. NCBI lineage: Eukaryota > Metazoa > Mollusca > Gastropoda > Provannidae > Alviniconcha > Alviniconcha marisindica. The sequence continues at coordinate 315,993 of JABMCL010001273.1, read as the reverse complement.
CTGAATCCGAAGCAGAGGCTTGAACTCGCAGCTTCTTCAGCCCAGTGTCGTAACAACCATTCGGCCACAGCAGCTATTTTTATTCTAACTGTTTTGGATTCCTCCTGTGACTTGGCCAGTTTCTAGCTTCCTGCTTGGGTCATATGTCATTTGACATAGCTAGACTAATAAGGGGCAACGCTTCCTCGTGACTGGGCACGTTTTAGAGCCTGCTTAGATCGTACCAGTTTGTCACACTGAAAGGACAGCAGTTCCTCGTGACTGGGCACGTTTTAGAGCCTGCTTAGATCGTTTGTCACACTGAAAGGACAGCAGTTCCTCGTGACTGGGCACGTTTTAGAGCCTGCTTAGATCGTTTGTCACACTCAAAGGACAACAGTTCCTCGTGACTGGGCACGTTTTAGAGCCTGCTTAGATAGTTTGTCACACTCAAAGGACAACAGTTCCTCGTGACTGGGCACGTTTTAGAGCCTGCTTAGATCGTACCAGTTTGTCACACTGAAAGGACAGCAGTTCCTCGTGACTGGGCACGTTTTAGAGCCTGCTTAGATCGTACCAGTTTGTCACACTCAAAGGACAGCAGTTCATCGTGACTGGGCACGTTTTAGAGCCTGTTTAGATCGTTTGTCACACTGAAAGGACAACAGTTCCTCGTGACTGGGCACGTTTTAGAGCCTGCTTAGATCGTACCAGTTTGTCACACTGAAAGGACAGCAGTTCTTCATGACTGGGCACGTTTTAGAGCCTGCTTAGATCGTACCAGTTTGTCACACTGAAAGGACAGCAGTTCTTCATGACTGGGCACGTTTTAGAGCCTGCTTAGATCGTACCAGTTTGTCACACTGAAAGGACAGCAGTTCTTCATGACTGGGCACGTTTTAGAGCCTGCTTAGATCGTACCAGTTTGTCACACTGAAAGGACAGCAGTTCTTCATGACTGGGCACGTTTTAGAGCCTGCTTAGATCGTACCAGTTTGTCACACTGAAAGGACAGCAGTTCTTCATGACTGGGCACGTTTTAGAGCCTGCTTAGATCGTACCAGTTTGTCACACTGAAAGGACAGCAGTTCTTCATGACTGGGCACGTTTTAGAGCCTGCTTAGATCGTACCAGTTTGTCACACTGAAAGGACAGCAGTTCTTCATGACTGGACACGTTTTAGAGCCTGCTTAGATCGTACCAGTTTGTCACACTGAAAGGACAGCAGTTCTTCATGACTGGGCACGTTTTAGAGCCTGCTTAGATCGTACCAGTTTGTCACACTGAAAGGACAGCAGTTCTTCATGACTGGACAAGTCTCTACAGTCTGCTTAGATTGAGTCACTTTGTGACAAAGGACAGCAGCTCATAACCGCCAGCAGCTAATCATGGCTGGGCAGGCTTCTGGCCTCAGCTGTCCTTGTGTGGGTTCCACTGACTCAAGCAGTTACAGGAAGGCGGTGTGTGCAGTTGGGTGCGCGCGTGTGCTCATGTGTTTGTGATGATGTGTAAAAGAATATGTACAAATCAAGTACACCTGACGTGAGCCCGAAGTGCACGATACAAAAATAAAAAGGGTCGACAAAAATGTATACAGGATCAAGAGCACAATGAAATCCTACTAATTATAATTATAACCAAATACACTACACATCACACACAGAATGTACGCGTTTGTGTGTGGTGTGTGGGGGTGGGGGTGGGTGGCATGGATGGATGGATGGATGGATGGTGTGTGTGTGTGTGTGTGTGTGTGTGTGTGTGTGTGTGTGTGTGTGTGTGTGTGTGTGTGTGTGTGTGTGTGTCTGTGTCTGTGTGTGTGTGTCTGTGTGTGTGTGTGTGTGTGAATATGATGAATGCGCGTGTCTGTTCTGTAGGCCTTTGTAAGCACACTGGACTCTTACGAGATGGGGCGCCATGAATTATTATTATTAACATTGTTAATATAAGGTTTTGGAGAAGCATGCAGCCTTTTCCGCCACAGTGTTTGCCGAGGAGACTGTTGCTAATGATGGGAGACACTGGGATTTCAAGGCTGGTTGACGTTCCGTCATTCTGCTAATGGCCTTGTCATCACCGTGCTCACAAAGCCGTTTCGGGGTCGATTCAATTCACTGCTTACGAAATACCACAGGCGCGTGATATTTCCAACAATATTTTGATAATACTAAAACAAAATTTGGTAAATGGATTCTCTCTCTCTCTCTCTCTCTCTCTCTCTCTCTCTCTCTCTCTCTCTCTCTCTCTCTCTCTCTCTCTCTCTCTTTTTCTCTGTCTCTGTCTCTGTGTCTCTGTCTGTCTGTCTGTCTGTCCCTGTCTCTCTCGCTTGAAAACCCCGTTTCCAAACTCAATATACGACTAAGATTTTTAACAACAACAACAACAACAACAACAACAACAACAACAACAATAATAATAATATATCGGGTCTTAGAGTGCCCTTTCTCAGGTAAGTCATAGGCGCGTACATTTCATAATCAAGCTAAAACAACCAGCATCAAAACACACGGTTAATTAAGATACACAAATTTGTCATCACCATCTGCAGGACTAAAAACAGGGAAACAAGAACACACAAGCGCTTTCTTGTTGTTGTTGTTGTTGTCTGTCATGCTTCTTTCACCCGAAGAAGACGAATGGTGGAAAGCGCTTGTGTGTTATTGTTTACCTGTTTTTCGTCTTATTGGTGAGTACATTTTCCTACATCTCTTCCACATCACCATCTGCAATTTGTCATCAACATTTAAAAAAAAGACAATAAAATCTTTAATTTCCGATGTATACACATTAATGTCTTCTTTTTCTGTCTCCTTCTGACAATAGTATGACACACTTTTTGCGAAGGATCTTCTTCTTCCGAAGTGTCCAACTTCAACATTTTCAGTGAAAACTCTGACACTTTTAATGCATGCTGGAGCGGGTTATTTTGGTGTTTTCATATTCCACAGAACTCTGACATGGTCTACAGCCCGACCCTTAACAAGCATCTGTGTTCAGCTGGGGAACGCAACAACAACAACAACGCCAACAACACAACAGACCGGAACACAGAGCTCGATAATGACAGGATGATTACGCAGCGCATGCGCTGCGACCACTTTGTGAGGATATGACCTGGTATCCAGATCATCGGCAATCAGACCAAAGAAAGGAATGCAAGAAGACGACGAAGAAGAAGCCTAGATCCCCGATGCATCGATCGTTCCCATAGGCCCGCCCTTCACAGCTTCCCTCTTTCGGTGCCTCCCGTTCCATCCATTTGCCTTGGTAACAATTGTAAGTAACCTGGCCTTTTCTTTTCTTTTTTATAACCCCCCCACTCCCCCCTCCCCTCCCCCTCCAATATCTTGGACGACTGAAGTGCCACAGGCCATTAATAGGACATTAACGAGCGGGAGGGAAGGGGGGGGGGTGAAGGGTGGTGGTGGTGGTGGAAGTGGTGGTTTGAAACCGCGCAGTGCTATATGTATATGTATTCAGTGTACCGCCATTCTTCGCGACTAGATCACTCTACCTGTTCGTCTTTCGGGGATAAATAAGGGAGAACCGGGTAATTGCCTTCGCCAGCGCTCCCCGTGCTGCGAATGGTGAATGTAAGCCCACAGACAACAACAGCAACAACGACAGCGACACAACCCTGAATGCATTGTTTCCATTGTCATTGACGTGTTTTGTTTGTTTCTTCTTCCTTTTTATTTAAAGTCAGGTTTTCACAAAAGTGATATTAGCCTGATCTCAGAATTATCAACATATCAACATATTTCAACAATTGACACCAAAACAATAACAATCCTCAAGAAATGAAAGAACAATGTACAAGTAAAACCGAAATCGTTTGAATCTAGACGGAACTTTTTTTTCTTTTCTTTTTCTGTTTTTTACCCGGGGCGGACACTCCGGAAGCACACGTGCGTGCTTCGTCTTTCATATTCTTAGTACTCCAACCTTTCGCAAAGTTTACGGAAGGGTAAACATGGTGCTTAACGTCCACAGTCAGTAAGTAAACATGGTGCTTAATGTCCACAGTCAGTAAGTAAACATGGTGCTTAACGTCCACAGTCAGTAAGTAAACCTGGTGCTTAACGTCCACAGTCAGTAAGTAAACATGGTGCTTAACGTCCACAGTCAGTAAGTAAACATGGTGCTTAACGTCCACAGTCAGTAAGTAAACATGGTGCTTAACGTCCACAGTCAGTAAGTAAACATGGTGCTTAACGTCCACAGTCAGTAAGTAAACATGGTGCTTAACGTCCACAGTCAGTAAGTAAACATGGTGCTTAACGTCCACAGTCAGTAAGTAAACATGGTGCTTAACGTCCACAGAAACCATAAGGCTTATTAGGGACGGTGAGAAGAGGAGGATGGGAAGGGGATGTGGAGTGGGGGGGGGGGGGGGGGGGGGGAGAGGGAGGTTATATACCTATCGCTACACTGTCACCACCAGAATGACTCCTGCATTAAGATGGGCAGCGATGAGAGCCATTTTAATGTTTGATTAATTGCGAGGGACAAAGTCACAAGATAGTGTCCACAAACCAAAACCTTTTTGCGAATCTTACAGGAGCGATATCGGGGTAGACAAATATTGGCGCAACCAGTCACGGCAGATCTGGAGGAACGATGCCGGAAAGCGATGCCGGAAAGCGATGCCGGAAAGCGATGTTGGGAGGCTGGAGATTCAGTGAGTAGCTGTAGGAGATGGAGATGTGCTGTAGAGAGATTTCATCGCATATCATTATGTTGGGGGGGGGGGGGGGGGGGGGGTGCTTGACTCCCTGAGGAGGTTAGCGATCAGCGGCTAGTAATTTCGCACGCCACTCGCTCAGTCGTACGATGACGGGAGAGCGATTCAGTGGCCGGATGGTTTGTTATAGTTTCCTTTGGAGGTTCGGAAACTACGACTCGATCACTGTGATTTCGTGTATCATTACGGCCACTGCCGTGTCCGTGGGCCAGCGACTAGTAGGCTCCGATATGCTGAGTGGAATCACCGAGAGAAATACACAATGTTGTGCAGCCACAGAAGCGGAGAATTCTGCTGGTGGAAGCACATAATAAAGGGTTCTGTTGATGGAACCAGCGAAATAAATACTGGAAAATGTTCTGATGGTGGAACCACAGATATAAAGTGTTTCTTCCTACATGTTGTTTTTAAATTAATGATCTTTTTCTGGTTAGATGAACTACCCTGTGAAGGGTGATTGTGGTGTATTGACTTGACTTCACACACACACACACAGACAGACAGAGAGACAGAGAGACACAGACACACACACACACACACACACACACACACACACACACACACACACACACACACACACACACACACACACACACACACACACACACACACACATGCACGCACGCAATCACGAACGCACGCACTAACCCCCCCCCCCACCCCCACCCCCCACACACACACCACAGCCTCGGGCCTGTACATGCACACACATAACTTTATTGCCCGAACACGGGACAGACAAATCGAGTGCACGAAGTGGATTCAGTCAAGCCTTGGACACCCTTGCCATAACTGTATAAAAACGCTAGCCTGTGCCAGCTGCCCATCAGGTATAACTGACGTCATGAGCCAGTTGAGGACGGTGCTGACCGTGCTATGGCCACGTCCAGGAACAAGCAGGTTACTGGACACAGGACAGGGCCCACACTCCCTCACTCACACTGCCAGCACCGCTTTCCGGCACCTTCCTCCAAACTCTGCCACATTTAGTTACGCCACTGAAGGGGCACTCTTTATCTCCGCACAGCTGTCCACCGACGCGGTCAGCGCCCTCTGAAAGGTACGGGTACTGTTAAGACTGTGGAAGCAACCTAGCGCCCAAGCACGCACGTAAACATGAGGCGTATCCACCCCGGGAATAAAAAGAGTTCCGTCTCGATTCAAATAATTTTGGTTTTATTTGAGCTGGCGTAAGCAACATGGTCAGTTATAAAACAAACGTCTGATATAATTTGAGTTGTTTGAGCACCAACAAAAAAACTGCTCGTTAGCTGACAGTTATCTGGACCCGATGGCGTAACTAAATACGGCAGTGGTTGAAGGAAGGATGTCGTAAACCAGTGCTTGGAGTTTGGACAGGGCCCACACTCCCTCGCTTTGTCTCAGTTCCGACGCCCTTTCTCCGAACTCTGCCGTAATTGGTTACGCCTCTTATCTCCGCGCATCTGTCCACCGATGCTGTCAGCGGCCTCCGAAAGGTTTGGGTACTAATCACTAATCCAGCAACCTTCCTTCAAACTCTGCCTTCATTGGTTACGCCACTTTACCTCCGCGCAGCTGTCCACCGACGCTGTCAGCGCCCCCGGAAAGGTTTGGGTAATAAGACTGTGAAAGCAACGTAACGACCAAGCACACACGTAAACATGAGGCGCGTCCGCCCCGGGTAAATTGCTAGCTTCGTCTCGATTCAAACGATTTATTTTATTTTATTTTAAATTAAAAAAGAAGAAGATAAAACCTGATGGCGCAAGCAACGTGGGCGGTTATAAAGGAAACGCCTGATATCATCGGAGTTGTATTTTAGTAACTTACTGCCATTCGAGCACCTATGGCGTAACCACTTATGGCGGTGGTTGGGGGAAGGATGTCGTAAACCAGTGCTTGGAGTTTGGACAGGACCAGGCCTAACAAGCAATAATCGGTCTGAAGCAGGGAGCTAACCGAACCGTCTCCTGGAGACTTCATATCAAAAACTGTTCGAGTTACTTCCCATCGTCTAGTTGATTCTGTCCCACTGAGCTCTGTGAACTGTAATGACAAATCAGTGAGCTCTATGAATTGTAATGACAAATCAGTGAGCTCTATGAATTGTAACGACAAATCAGTGAGCTCTATGAATTACATCCCCTCACTTGGGAAAGAACGAAGGTTGAAAAAACGAAAAAACTTCAGTCAGCTTCTTTTTCTCTCTGCTTATGAATAGATGTATAACTGAGAGAGGTATGCACTGTATGCATTTGTGCATCTGGCGCTGTGAACACGCAAGTTTTGTGTGGGTGTTTTCAACTAGAAAAAATATTACAAAACAAACAAAAAAGCACACACACTCATTCGTTCATGCATCATATATGTATATGAATGAGGCTTGTAATGGTGTTTTTGTTTTGTTTTGCTTTCTCTTTAAAAAAAAGTTGTTTTTTGTTGTTGTTTTTTTTTTTTGGGGGGGGGGGTTATCCTTTGTCTAAGTTAGCGTTTTTATGTAGGGATGGGGAGGGGGGGGGGTGGGTGGGGGGGTGGGGGGGGGGGGGGGGGGGGGGGGGGGGGGTAGAGGGGGCTGCGAGGGGGGAGTTGACACGGAACAACACCTTGATCAAGTTCCTCCATTTATTTACACAAGGACCAGCCTGGAATTTCACCAGAGAAAACATCATACAAACAAAATATACAAATAAACAGCAGTGACATCATACAAGTTGTCAATAATAATAGTAACTAGTCTCTTGACTCAAAAATACACAAAATACGCAGTTAGTCAAACGAACCCCAGGACAAGCGGCCTCCACTCTGGCCACGCAGGCTTCGCCCGGACTGCTGTAACCAACGGCATGGACCATGGACCTCTGTATGGAGACAGCTCCATGGTCTCAGCCATGCACCTCTGCATGTACACAGCTCCATGGTCTCAGCCATGCACCTCTGTATGTACACAGCTCCATGGTCTCAGCCATGCACCTCTGCATGTACACAGCTCCATGGTCTCAGCCATGCACCTCTGCATGTAAACAGCTAAATGGTCTCAGCCATGCACCTCTGCATGTACACAGCTCCATGGTCTCAGCCATGCACCTCTGTATGTACACAGCTCCATGGTCTCAGCCATGCACCTCTGCATGTAGACAGCTCCATGATCTCAGCCATGCACCTCTATATGTAGACAGCTCCATGGTCTCAGCCATGGACCTCTGCATGTAGACAGCTCCGTGGTCTCAGCCATGCACCTCTGTATGTAGACAGCTCCATGGTCTCAGCCATGCACCTCTGCATGTACACAGCTCCATGGTCTCAGCCATGGACCTCTGCATGTAAACAGCTCCGTGGTCTCAGCCATGCACCTCTGTATGTAGACAGCTCCATGGTCTCAGCCATGGACCTCTGCATGTAGACAGCTCCGTGGTCTCAGCCATGCACCTCTGTATGTAGACAGCTCCATGGTCTCAGCCATGCACCTCTGCATGTACACAGCTCCATGGTCTCAGCCATGCACCTCTGCATGTAGACAGCTAAATGGTCTCAGCCATGCACCTCTGCATGTAGACAGCTCCATGGTCTCAGCCATCTGACATAATTACAATGCAGTCACATCCACATCCACAGTAATTGTCTCACACGTGAGTCTCACAAGCATCCGAGATGCAGCATACTACAACATAGTATACAAAAATACACATACTAACATAAAAATGAAAAAATCATAAGTACGGACTAAATATGACTGCCAAAGAACGTTAAAACAGTTGGCGGGGAAAGGACATGTGTAGCCGTTGTATAATTAATCTAATTCAGTCCAATACAATTAAAAGAATAAATTGGATTGACATAGAACCTATCATTTATCTATTCACGATGCTCCAACTAGGAATGTTTGTGTGAGCAAGGGCTCTTTGTACGTTTTTACAATAATCTCGCCCCGGTTATCAGATCCATGCAATTTCATTACTGTACTGTTAGTAACCCAGGAACCGGAGCAGACGACGCTTTGTTTTGAAGCGCTGCGTGTAGCGTAACGCCACATGGCCTTCACACAGCCGACCGGCGATAGCCGCTGGTGCGCGCCATTTTCAAATCTGTTTTCTCCCTTAATATTTTGAACGCTTGTTTGCTTACCTACTCTTTGTCCACCTAGTCCTTTTTATACACTAAGCCATGTGTAATATAATTTGGCATCTTAGAATGTTTATCCAACGTTTATTTAGACGCAGGATCGAGCTTAATCAGTAGCCGATGCCTCTCTAGGTCCATTCTTTTTATAGCCGTCGTCTGCATGGCGCGTTCTCTGTTAGTAGGCTACTAGTGAATAGTAGTGAATCGTTGTTTTGACTCGATGAAAGTAATTCTGTATCGATCAGTGCTTTGTCGTATAGTATTTTGCTTAGCTGACTTCATGTTTAGTGTTTATTTTGGGTTGAAATTAACTTATTAAGTATTGTGTTCTGTAGAAGCTAAGTTGTATTCACAGACTACTTGGTATCACTATCAGCACTGTTGCGACTAAGATAACGCGCCCAGGCGAAAGTTCGCACCGATTGTTTTAGTGCTAGTCTTTGAGTGTGTCTTGCTTCTCTTACAGAGCGTTGTATTGTAATTGTTATGTACCGTTTTAACCGTGGGAGCGTGTTTTTTATTCTGATGTAAGTTTTAGTGACAGTTATATTTTGTACATTGTGTTAGTTGTGATTTAGTTGTCTGAATCTGTTTATAGACAGGCGCAAGCCACGCTTCCCACTCTTGTTGTAAATAAAATAAGTCATTTGTGTACATTTTGTTTATACGGTTTAAAAAGTTGTACTTGTAGCTTTCATTTGATGTTTTTCATGTTTTAATTAGTTTAGTTATTGTAGAGGAAAGTGTATTTGTGCGGGCCAAGGAAACACAATTGTCAGCCATTTTGTGGTCCAGAGGGCCGATTTGATTGTAGCGATAGCGTGTGTTCCTTGCGGCCCGCGCAGTTCTCTTATCTATGCGTGCGCGTGAGGATTTTGGGTGTGCTGAAAATTGTCTGCTGCTGAGCAAATAAAACCTGATTGCCGTTCCGCCTGCTGTGGTCTCCATTTTTACTGACACCGCTGCCTGGGTCACTGTTCTTCTACCACTCCACTCCATTACATTAGTTTACACCGGAAGTGTCGCGGCGGATAGGGCAGGAACTGAGGGATTGTGGTCTGGCCGGGCCGACTGGCACTGGACACACGGGCGCCGCGTAAGAAAAGGGTACAGACCAAAACGGGTAGACCTAGTCCAAGCACAGACAGCGTCATCAGGTCCTGATGAGGCACAGACCAAAGCGAGTAGACCTAGTCCAAGCACAGACAGCGTCATCAGGTCCTGATGAGGTACAGACCAAAGTAGCTGGACTTGCTGCGGTTAGTGTCCAGCTTGCCGGCGGTGACTACGTTGACCCTCAGCGTGTCCCCTTTCTGCAGCGTGAACACGCCCTGCAAGATCACGGCCGGCCCCACCTGTGACCGCAGCAGCGTCATCTCCTCCTCTCTGTTCAACAGAAACCACCGTAACCGTACACAACGTGGTAGGTTTCGGTCAGTGGTCGTCTTGTCCGTTCACCATAAACCAACACAAAACACCGTAACCGTACAAAACGTGGTAGGTTTCGGTCAGTGGTCGTCTTGTCTGTTCACCATAAACCGTTGTAAAATTCATTAAAGTCCTCGGTCAGCTATCAATCAACATAATATAATTATGTACACGTAAACGTAGGTTTTCAAAAGCTTCTCGCTTGGGGATCGGAGGGTGCGTGATAGGCTGTTAATTGTGATACGTGCATAGCGGTTGCATAGCCACCACCATCCACGAAGACAGTGCAGTCTAAACGGTCTCAACCTCCAGCTTGACAATGGAGGTGGAAGCAGTCACCCATGCCCTTCGCTGGATTGCCTCAAGGGGTGACAGTCACCCATGCCCTCCGCTGGATTGCCTCAAGATGTGACAGTCAAACCACATATGCCATCATCCTCACAGATTCAATGAGCTTGCTACAAAAAAGTGAAAAGTGGAATGGGAAGCCCAGATTGGAATGTGTTAATGGCCGACATTCACTTTCGAAAACCTGACTCCTGTGGGTGTACTGCCTTTGACATGCCGGAGTGAAGGCAAATGACCGAGCAGATAGACTGGCGGGCAAAGCAACCCTCACAAGTGGCTTGCTTCGCTAAAAGTGTTGAGGAGCTTGAGACACTACCTGCGGGCACAAAGCCAATGACATCACACCACTGATCGCCTGGAGGTGAGAGGCGTGGAAAGAGGAAGCGCTAGACGATCTTCCTTGAAAGGACGAGAGAGGGCCATCGTCAGTCAGACCAACGTTGGAACCGTTTCAAAGGGAACGTTGGGGAAACGTCTGAGAGACAGAGTGGAGCGGATATGGGCTTTTTCGAGCGCATAGATAGCACCTTGAACTGACGTAAAGTGCATGTTTACCGCACTGTGTACGTACTCATCTGTCCGCTTGACGATGCGGCAGTCCACTTGGCTGCGTTCATCATCCTCGAACAGCACGTGACTGTATACGTGGTAGTCGCCCGAGAACCTGATGGAAAATGTCCCGGTCTTGAAGTTGACATCGACGCCGCGTCTGATTGATCCTTCCACACCCTCGGGCAACAGCCTCAGAGGCCCGCCGGTCTTTTCTTTGCCTAGTGACCCAACAACGTCAGCCACATCATCGTGTCAGTTGTGATGTTTGTAGCGCATTTCCCTAAGTAATATATAATAAAAACAAGAACTAACAGGGAGCTTTCGGGTACTCACAGCGCTTTACAACAACAACAACAACAACAACAACAACAACAACAACAACAACAAACACACACTGCGCAAATACCCATAGACAAATCAATGGTATATAAACAAGCAAACAAACATACAAAAATTAATAAACATTTCCATACAAAGCATGGCAAAACACTCACACAAGATCGCGCGAGCGCGCACACGCACGCATGCACGCACGCACACACACACACACACACACACACACGGTCGAGAAGGATAAGGGGGGGGGGGGGGGGGGTAAAGACTAGTTTGAAGGCAAGGGCTAGAAACTGCGGTAAGAGCGAAAAAGAAAAAGATCCAGATGTGTGCAGCAGAAAAGCTATTACTGGTCAAAACACTGATTGAAGAGGTCCGTTTTAAGGCTGGTTTTGAAGGCGGGGAGGGAAGGGCTGTGACGGAGAGCGAAAGGAAGGGAATTCCAGATGTGGACAGAAGAGAAGCAAAAGGCTGTTTTCTTTGGAAGGTGGCGATGCCAAACGTTCTGTCATCCGAGGAAGAGCGCAGAGACCAAGAAGGGACGTAGATCTGGACAAGTTCAGCCAGGTACTGGCAGTGCCAGTGATGATTTGATAGCAGAGATCAATATACATTCTTTAAATAATGTCTGTGATATCAGCCTAGCTAGTACGTTATTGCGCGCTTGTAGCCTGTCAATCTATCATACCTGTAGATTGTATTTCTTTGTTTGCTTGTAGCCTGTCAATCCATCATACCTGTAGATTGTATTTTTTTGTTTGCTTGTAGCCTGTCAATCCATCATACCTGTAGATTGTATTTCTTTGTTTGCTTGTAGCCTGTCAAACTACCATACCCGTAGATTGTATTTCTTTGTTTGCTTGTTATAACAGTTATTCATGCATGGCAACCATGTTTTCCTTTGAATGGAGTAAAGCAGTGCTTGACGTGTGTTTTATAGCAAGTGTGTGATATGCTCTGTACCTGGTTGGATAGTTTTCTTACCAACACACTGGCTGCTGGTTTCCATTGCAGATTCTTCACATTGTTATAATGGTTCAGTCTATGTAACCAGAAAGCTTGGTGTGGTATGATTATTGTTTACCAGAACAGGCCTGCTGATTGTGATTTTTTTTTACTGATCAAAAACAAAACAACAACAACAACAACAACAACAACGAAAAAAGAAAAAGAAAAAAAGAAGAAAAAAAAGATTGCTACATGAGAAAGAGTGAAAGCGGTCTCAGAATGGACCGTTTCAGGCACCGTGTATACAGACATATTATACAGCATATGTGTTTTATAATATTACGTGGTGCAGTCTGCCTACTTGCCTAAATACCAGTTCCTGTCGTAGAAGAAGTGGGCAAAGACAGACCAGTTCGGCTCAGACCTGTCGGCACTGTCGACGCGGGATGTGTCTGCCATGACAGAGACACACAAAGCATTAGTGACGACATGGGGAGAGAAAGAGGTGGAGTTCCTGAATTCATATTAATGCCCCGTAAACTGTATCACTGGCGGGAGCTGCCACAAGTATTATTTTTGTCGCGACAAAGGTTTTGTCCCGACAAACACGTGATATGATACTTGCATAGTTTTGTTGAGACAAAAGACGTGTTTTGTCGCAACAAAATTATGTCTGTCGCGACAAAAATATTTTATCGCAACAAACAATTTTGTCGCGACAAAAGTTTTGTCGCGACAAACACGTGCAGAGAGAGAGAGAGAGAGAGAGAGAGAGAGAGAGAGAGAGAGAGAGAGAGAGAGAGAGAGAGAGAGAGAGAGAGAGAGAGAGAGAGAGAGCGAGCGAGCGCTCATAGAAACAGAATCAGAATCAACAGTGCTTGAAGAAATTAAATGTTATTTTTACGATTAGACTTTAAATCGATATTTGAAGTATTGCATCAGTTGCAGAAACTTTATCTGTCTGTCTGTCTACTTTGCTTGCCACGTTAGACTATATGTGTGCTTTGTTTGGCAGTTGTCCAGTACTGTGCTACGTTGTGCTAAACTTGCGATGTGGGTA
>JABMCL010001273.1:285000-287500 GCA_018857735.1 Alviniconcha marisindica | reverse complement strand
GTTTCCTTGGCCCGCACAAATACACTTTCCTCAACAATAACTATGAATACAACTTAGCTTCTACAGTACACAATACTCAATAAGTTAATTTCAACCCAAAATAAACACTAAACATGAAGTCAGCTAAGCAAAATACTGTACGACAAAGCACTGATCGACACAGAATTACTTTCATCGAGTCAAAACAACGATTCACTACTATTCACTAGTACTACACAGAAAATGCGCCATGCAGACGACGGCTATAAAAAGAATGGACCTAGAGAGGAATCGCATAGTTCAGGAGCTGTGTGAGAGTCGAGGTGGCCGTCCTGAGCTGTCCGTCCTAACGAGCCTTCTGGTTTCCGTGGACGTAAAGAATTATTGAACCGTGCTTCGGCATTGGTCACAACTTGTCCCTAATATGTCAACTGACATCTGAGGACATTAAGCAACACTTCACTCACAGAGGAATCGGCAACTGATTAAGCTCGATCCTGCGTCTAAATAAGATCTAAATAAACATTCTAAGATGCCAAATTATATTCCACATGACTTAGTGCATAAAAAGGACTAGGTGAACAAAGAGTAGGTAAACAAACAAGCGGTCAAAATATTAAGGGAGTAAACAGATTTGAAAATGGCGCGTACCAGCGGCTATCGCCGGTCGGCTGTGTGAAGGCCATGTGGCGTTACGCAACACGCAGCGCTTCAAAACAAAAGCGTCGTCTGCTCCGGTTCCCGGGTTACTAACAGTACAGTAATGAAATTGCATGGATCTGATAACCGGGGCGGGATTATTGTAAAAACGTACAAAGAGCATTTGCTCACACGAGCAAGAGCGCAAAGGCAAAACTGAGCACGATTAAACGGTAGCTGTCATCATAATCAGTCAACAGTGAAAAAGGCACCCGTAATGCCTTAACCATGAGCACTGGAGCTGAACGAGGCGGACGGTCGATTGAAGAGTATTGGGACACACTCATCATTGTTCTTCTTCTCTTCTTCCGTATAGCGTCCAGCTTCAATATTTAAGACCCTGACACTCTTAGTGCTGCTCTGTTATGTTGGTGTTTCCATAATCCACCAAACTCTGACATGCACTACAGGATCTTAACGTGACTGTGTAATCCAAAGAAGACGTGGTCTGTCCTGGATTTCTAGACTGGAAAGACGTCGAAGATGGGCTATGTCCGAGGCACCGAAGAAACTTGGTTTTTCCTGGATTTCTAGACTGGAAAGACGTCGAAGATGGGCTATGTCTGAAGCGCCGAAGAAGACGTTATCTATCCTGGATTTCTAGATCGGAAAGACGTCGAAGATGCGGTCTGCCTAACTGACCGTCAAGATCCGAAAGATGCCAAGGGCGTGGATGTCCTTGGGAAATCGAAATCCAAAACACGGCGACTCTGTGGTCTCCTTTGATGGTCTACATCCAACAGACACCAAAGGTGTGAGGCCCACTGGATCGGCCTGACGCCAAAGGCTTCATCTCTCTTGGCCGTCTAGATCGGAAATCACCGACAGTGTGGTTTCTCCTGGCCGTCTAGACCGGAAAACACCGAGAGAGTGGTTTCCCCTGGCCGTCTAGACCAGAAAACACCGAGAGAGTGGTTTCCCCTGGCCGTCTAGACCAGAAAACATGGACAGAGTGGTTTCCTCTGGCTGTCTAGACCGGAAAACATGGACAGAGTGGTTTCCCCTGGCTGTCTAGACCGGAAAACATGGACAGAGTGGTTTCCCCTGGCTGTCTAGACCGGAAAACATGGACAGAGTGGTTTCCCCTGGCTGTCTAGACCGGAAAACATGGACAGAGTGGTTTCCCCAGGCCGCTTAGATCCGAAAGGCGCCGAAGAAGGTGCGTTTCCGCTGATTGCGGTCCCGGGAGTTGATGTGGCCGAGATGGGCCAGCACGGACAGCGTGTCGTTGGACCTCAGCAGGAACACGCCCTGCAGGAAGGACACGTGCTGGGTCTCGTTGAACACGCGGACAGACTCCAGCAGCTTCAGGCGATTCTCAGAACACCCCCTTGGGCCACATCTGCAAACGGCCAGACTTAAAGTTCTTACAACTGCTGGACAAGACATAAATTATGTCAAAGGTCGTGTAGCCATTAGAACGTGACCGTGCTTTAGTGTACCTGTCCCGCTGTGCACCAGTCTCACTGTGTACCAGTCTTACCGTGTACCAGTCTCACTGTGTACCAGGCCCGCTGTGTACCTGTCTCACTGTGCACCAGTCTCACTGTGTACCAGTCTCACCGTGTACCAGTCCCACTGTGTACCTGTCCCACTGTGCACCAGTCTCACTGTGTACCAGTCCCACTGTGTACCAGTCTCACCGTGTACCAGTCTCACTGTGTACCAGTCCCACTGTGTACCTTCCCAATCTCAATGTGTACCAGTCCCACCGTGTACCAGTCCCACTGTCTACCTGTCCCACTGTGTACCAGTCTCACTGTGTACCAGTCCCACTGTGTACCGGTCCCACTGTGCACCAGTCTGACTGTGTACCAGTCTC
>JABMCL010001273.1:262500-275000 GCA_018857735.1 Alviniconcha marisindica | reverse complement strand
CAGCGCAGCAGACAGCATGATCCAAAATGTAGGCTAAAGTCAAGTCAGGTCAGTATGCTTTAATCATCCCTCACAAGGTAACTCAACTAACTACTATATCATTCTGGGTCCCCGAGACAAGGCTGCGCCTCCCACAGGTCAACAAAATAGGGCAATTCCCTCCGAAACGAGAGAAGTATCGACACCGTCATCCTTTTTTATTTTTTATTTCATCCTCATATTCAGGAGAGCTCTGCTCTTAACCAATCAGAGGCAAGGTTCGCCCAACTGGGCGAATATTCCCAGAACATGATGAGCGAAGCTTTTTGGACCCCGAATATAATTTCGTCCCAGTTCGACGAATAACCCGGAGTAGGTTCGCGAAGCAAACGTTCGCCCAATTAAGAACCAAGTATGTTCGCCGAACTTTTAATTTTTTAATTTTTTTTATAGGTTGGACCAATAACCCGAACTATGTTCGCGAAGCAAATGTTCGCCTAATTAAGAACCAACTATGTTCACCGACAGTTTACAACAGTTTGGAACACGTGTGGCTTTTAAATTATATTGTGGCTTTCACGGTATATTATGCATTCGTGGAGACAATGCTGTTTTATTTCCACACATTTTTTTTATATGCCCCCTTTCGCCTCTCCCCGTCCCGCACCCCAACCCCATCCCAAACTGGATACATATTATGATACATATTATGATACATATTATGATACATATTATGATACATATTATGATACATATTATGATACATATTATGATACTATTATGATACATATTATGATACATATTATGATACATATTTGATACATATTATGATACATATTTATGATACATATTATGATACATATTATGATACATATTATGATACATATTATGATATATTATGATACATATTATGATACAATATTATGATACAATTATGATACATATTATGATACATATTATGATACATATTATGATACATATTATGATACATATTATGCATTCAGATAAATATCAGGTGATCATTTTTTTATTTTCTTGGTACGTTAGACACTACTCCTAAATCTGACCCCCCCCCCCCCCCCCCCACACACACACACACCACCACCACCGCCGCCACCACCACAACCACCGCACAACAAAGAGCTGAAGTCTAGGAATAAACTGCATAGTTCTCACAAAGACTCAACGTCCTGATCAACATTAATTGTCTCCTTACCTTAGTCATTATACACACAACATTGTCTCCTTACCTTAGTCAGTATACACACAACATTGTCTCCTTACCTTAGTCATTATACACACAACATTGTCTCCTTACCTTAGTCAGTATACACACAACATTGTCTCCTTACCTTAGTCATTATACACACAACATTGTCTCCTTACCTTAGTCAGTATACACACAACATTGTCTCCTTACCTTAGTCAGTATACACACAACATTGTCTCCTTACCTTAGTCAGTATACACACAACATTGTCTCCTTACCTTAGTCAGTATACACACAACATTGTCTCCTTACCTTAGTCAGTATACACACAACATTGTCTCCTTACCTTAGTCATTATACACACAACATTGTCTCCTTACCTTAGTCAGCATACACACAACATTGTCTCCTTACCTTAGTCAGCATACACACAACATTGTCTCCTTACCTTAGTCATTATACACACAACATTGTCTCCTTACCTTAGTCAGCATACACACAACATTGTCTCCTTACCTTAGTCAGCATACACACAACATTGTCTCCTTACCTTAGTCAGCATACACACAACATTGTCTCCTTACCTTAGTCAGCATACACACAACATTGTCTCCTTACCGTAGTCAGTATACACACAACATTGTCTCCTTACCTTAGTCAGTATACACACAACATTGTCTCCTTACCTTAGTCAGTATACACACAACATTGTCTCCTTACCTTAGTCAGTATACACACAACATTGTCTCCTTACCTTAGTCAATATACACACATTATTGTCTCCTTACCTTAGTCAGTATACACACAACATTAATTGTCTCCTTACCTTAGTCAGTATACACACAACATTAATTGTCTCCTTACCTTGGTCATTATACACACAACCTTGTTGACATCGGCAGTGCACCCATCGTCATCATCATCAGGCACTTGGCACCGATCCAACAACTCCTCGCTGAATCCCTGTGTCATATCCACACACGGGTAAGCCCCACCGGATCTCTCAGACGTTTCGGGGACCGTAGAAGCGGAAGTGGCCCAGAACAAGAGTCTGGTCCTGAGCAGTGGAATCTGAACGAAGAGAGGGATGACTGTCACTATGACGAGCATCACCATGGAAACCAGCTGGACGGCCAAACGTTTGCTCCGACGTCGCAGCGTCCTGTTGGTCGCGCGGAGCTGGCGGTGACGCTTCTTGCAAACCTGATCCCCGGAGTTGTTGGTGTGGTCGACGGAGTGGGGTTCGATTCTCGCCCAGTAGGGTTTGGGTACACCGAGACCCGGGAACACCACCTCGGCATAAGGGTCACTGCCGTCCGAAAAACTCGTTGAGTCCAGGTCACTTGACAACGACGGGTATCGGCTGGACAGCGCCGACATAGTAGGCGGGAAGGATGATCAATTTCGATCGCATTAATGCTCTATTCTTTTCCCGGGTCGTCGGTACTCCTGTTGCACATTGCTATTGGGTGAGCGTCTCATACGCCTCTAGAAACAAGGGGACGTCATTCTAAAACTGGTAAATGCCAGTCTGTGTGAACGTCTTTCAGTTGCGGGCCTGGCTCCTTTTGTTTACAAACACGAATTAAACGGCAGCAAAAGGAATCTGTGGAGTGTTGCGACACCTGAACTCTAGAGTGTGTCCTGCTCGTCCAGCTGTCGTCAATGTCGTAATTATTCAACGGATTCCATCACTTTTGTTTCTGAAGGTGCCGAAATCTGGCCGGCGAATGGTTCCTGTTCGCCGGTTGGGAGTTTGTTGACTGGTCTAAAAGCAGCCATTATGCTGATTGTTTTAGAAATGTAATCGCACTTTCATGCTTTGAAAAAAAAAAAAAAAACTCGACGATTTTTCGTTGTGTAGTAATTAACGCTAAGCTGAAAACGTTTGTGAAGTCCGCATTGGTCAACAGATTACTGGCTTGCCGGACCTGGTAATTCTCACAGTTTTTTTTGTTTTTTTTGTTTGTTACCAGTTTCCCCAATTGGCTGTTGTAAACTGCAACGTTGTGTCAACAGCAACGTAAATCCTGAGGCCCGAGGAAGCAGGAGCATGTTAACGTTTTAGGTTTCCTTTCTCCTGATCACACCACGGTGTTTCCCCGTCTCAATCCACAGTCAATGCTCACCACTGTGTCGCGGCTATTAAGTGGCACTAGCCCCAGTATCTATTTGGGTTGTGTTTGTTTCGCATAGGCCTTTACCCGCACTTCCGTGTAGTCACTCGTCGATAGAATGCATGTCAAAATAGGGAATATCTTCCTCATATACTACACTGATTGCTAGTAAATATACAATACCACCACGTTCACAGTACGAGCCAGGCTGATCCAACAAAGGCGGGTTGCAATATTACTGTATATGTCCCTTCAGCGAATGTACTGCAGCTCTGCAAAACATTGCAAACAATCACTGATCACTTGGGCCACTGACCAATCACTAACAATCACTGATCATTTGGGCCACTGACCAATCACTGACTGACAATCACTGATCACTTGGGCCACTGACCAATATCTGACCGGCTATCACTGATCACTTGGGCCACTGACCAATCTCTGACCGGCTATCACTGATCACTTGGGCCACTGACCAATCTCTGACCGGCTATCACTGATCACTTGGGCCACTGACCAATCTCTGACCGGCTATCACTGATCACTTGGGCCACTGACCAATCTCTGACCGGCTATCATGATCATTTGGGGCCACTGCCCAATCTCTGACCGGCAGTCACTGATCACTTGGGCCACTGACCAATCTCTGACCGGCAGTCACTGATCACTTGGGCCACTGACCAATCTCTGACCGGCAGTCACTGAAAACTTGGGCCACTGGCCAATTGCTAATCACTTGGGCCACTGACCAGTCGCTGACTGACAATCACTGATCACTTGGGCATCATTTGAATACAGCACACGTCCTGTGTACCTTGCGCGGTACATGAAAGTACATGAAAGTACCTAAGCTTGCTGATAGCTTGCTGATAGCTGCTTGTGTCGTTCACCCTGATAGCTGCTTGTGTCGTTCACCCTGATAACTATGCTAGTTAAGGACCCGTGTGTACGGAGACTAAACAGCATCAAGACACGTACACCATAACTAATACACACAACGAAGAGAAGACAGACAATTTTCGAATCGGAAAGGTTCACTGGGTTTATTGGGGCTGGAGCAGGGATAGCTCAGTGGTTAGAACGCCGGACACGTGATCAAAAGGTCGCGGGCTCGAGTAGCGAGCGCGCGAGCGCATGGGTGTGGGTGTGAGGCCTTGAATTATGAAGATATTATTGAAATAAAATTGTTGGTTGTGCTGTAATGTATAAGGTCGAACGACAACTTCAATTTCCCGCTGGGATGAATAAAATGTATTGTTATTATCCGCCTTTAACTTGATTCGTTTATCATTCACTTAGGCACGATGTAGCGTTGTGCATGAGCATGTTACGATAAGTGACTATAGCCGTCCTGCCATGTCTTTAGCTAACAACGTGTTGCTGGCTTCAGTATCAGGTCTGTAGGTCATTGGTAGTTTCTACTGTCTTCAGTATCAGGTCTGTAGGTCATTGGTAGTTTCCACTGGCTTCAGTATCAGGTCTGTAGGTCATTGGTAGTTTCCCCTGGCTTCAGTTTCACGTCTGTAGGTCATTGGTAGTTTCCACTGGCTTCAGTCTCACGTCTGTAGGTCATTGGTAGTTTCCCTGGCTTCATCTCACGTCTGTAGGTCATTGGGTTTTTCCCCTGGCTTCAGTTTCACGCTGTAGGTCATTGGTAGTTTCCACGGCTTCAGTCTCACGTCTGTAGGGCATTGGTAGTTTCCCTGGCCAACCCACCCGGGGTAGGGCATTTTGGTGTGTTGTGTGTGTGTGTGTGTGTGTGTGTGGGTGTGGGTGTGTGTGTGTGTGTGGTGTGTGTGTGTGGTGTGGTGTGTGTGTGGGTGTGTGTTGTGTGGTGTGTGTGTGTGTGTTGTGTGTGTGTGTGGGTTTGTGTGTGTGTTTTGGGGGTGGGGGTGTGTGGTGGGGTTGTGGGGTGAGTGTGTGTTGTGTATTTTGTTCCTAGGGTGTCGTGTGTGTTGGTGGTTTTGGTGGTGTGTGTGTTGTGTGTTTGTTGGTGTGGGGGTGTGTGGGGGCGGAGTGATTGGTGTGTGGGGTGTGTGGTGGTGGTGTGTCTGTGTGGGGCCGTGGTGCGGGGCGGGCGCGTGGTGTGTGTGTGGGGTGGTGTGTGTGTGTGTGTGGGTGTTTTTGGGGTGTGTGCGTGTTTCGTTTGGTGGGGCGGTGAGTGGTGTGGTGTGTGTGGGTGGTCTGGTGGTTTTGTGAGTGGTAGTGTGTGCGGGGTGTGTGCGGCGTGAGTGTGTGTGTTTTTGTGTGTGTGGGTGTGTGTGTTTGTGTGTGTGTGTGTGTTTTGGTGTGGTGTGGTGGGGGGTGTTGGGGTGTGTGGCGGGGGCGCGTGGTTGTTTTGGTGTGTGTGGGGGGTGTGTGTGTGGTGTGTGTGTGTGCGCGCGTGGGGTTTGGTTTATGCTTTCCCTTTCGTGGTGTGTGTGTGGGGTGCTGCGTGTGGTGGTTTTGGGTGTAGTGTGTGATTGTGTGTGTGGTTTTTTGGGGTTGTGTGTGTTGTTGTGGGGGTTGTGTTGGTGGTTGTGGGTGTGTGTGTGTGTGTGTGGGGTGTGTGTGTGTGTGTGTGTGTGTGTGTGTGTGTGTGTGTGGTGTGTGTGTGTGTATGTTTGTTGTGTGTGTGTGTTTTTGTGGGGTGTGTGTGTGTTGTGTGTGTGTGTGTGTGTGTGTGTGTGTGTGTTGTGTGTGTGTGTGTGTGTGTGTGCGTGTGTGTGGGCGGAGTGTTGTGTGCGTGTGTGTGCGCGTGCGTGCGTGCGTGTGTGTTTTGGGTGTAGTCTGGAGGTTGTGTGTGTGGAGGGGTGTATGTGTGTGTGTGGTGTGTGTGTGTGTGTGGGTGTGTGTGTGTGTGTGTGTTGTGCGTGTGTGTGTTGGCGTGAGTGTGTGTGCGGTGTGTGCGCGCCCGGGCGCAGTGGTGTGTGTGTGTGTGTGTGTGGTGTGTGTGTGTGGGTGTGTGTTGTTTTGTGTGCGTGTGTGCGCGTAAAGGGTGGGCGGTGGTCCCGCGTGAGTGTGTGTGTGTGTGTCGCGCGTTTTGTGAGTGTGTGTGTGTGTGTGTGTGCGGTGTGTGCGCGTGTTGTGTGCGTGTGTGTGCGCGTGCGTGCGTGCGTGCGTGCGTGCGTGTGTGTGAGTGTGTATGTGTGTGTTGTGTGGGTGTGGTGGCGCGGGAGTGTGGGGGGTGTGTTGGGTGTGTGTGTGTGTGTGTGTGTGTGTGTGTGTGTGTTGCGTGTGTGTGCGCGTGGTGTGGGGGCGTGTGTGTGCGCGCGGGGTGTGGTGTGTGTGTGTTTTGGGGTGTGTGTGTGTGTGTGTGTGTTTTGTGTGTGTGTGTGTGTGTGTGTGGTGTGTGTGTGTGTAGCGCGTGAGTGTGTGTGTGTATGCGTGTGCGTGCGTACGTGTGTGTGTTTTGTGTGTGCGTGCGTGCGGGGCGTGTGGTGTGTATGTTGTGTGATTGTGTGTGTGTGTGTGTGGGTGTGTGTGTGTGTGTGTGTGTGTGTGTGTGTGTGTGTGTGTGTGTGTGTGTGTGGGCGTGAGTGTGTGTGCGTGTGTGTGCGCGTGGTGCGTGCGTGTTGTGTGTGTGTGAGGTGTATGTGTGTGTGTGTGTGTATGCGTGTGCGTGCCTCGTGCGTACGTGTGTGTGTGTGTGTGTGGTGTGCGTGCGGCGTGCGTGCGTGTGTGCGTGTGTGTGTGAGTGTGTATGTGTGTTTGTGTGTGTGCGGGGTTGTGCGGGCGTGTGGTGTGTGTTGTGTGTGTGTTGTGTGTGTGTGTGTGTGTGTGTGTGTGTGGTGTGTGTGTGTGTGTGTGTGTGTGTGTGTGTGTGTGTGTGTGTGTATGTGTGTGTGCTGTGTGTATGCTTTGGTACCAGCCTATCAACGCCTTACCGCTTTAGTACCAGCCTAATAACGCCTTACCGCTTTAGTAGCAGCCTAATAACGCCTTACCACTTTAGTAGCAGCCTAATAACGCCTTACCGCTTTGGTACCAGCCTAATAACGCCTTACCACTTTAGTAGCAGCCTAATAACGCCTTACCGCTTTGGTACCAGACTATCAACGCCTTACCGCTTTGGTACCAGCCTAATAACGCCTTACCGCTTTGGTACCAGCCTATCAACGCCTTACCGCTTTGGTACCAGACTATCAACGCCTTACCGCTTTGGTACCACATTATCAACGCCTTACCGCTTTGGTACCAGCCTATCAACGCCTTACCGCTTTGGTACCAGCCTAATAACGCCTTACCGCTTTGGTACCAGCCTAACAACGCCTTACCGCTTTGGTACCAGCCTATCAACGCCTTACCGCTGGGCCAAACCGGCTCGTAAACTCCGCTAAATAAGTAAGTAAGTAAACATTTTGCTTAACGTCCACAGAAGCTAGGTTGCTTATTAGGGACGGGGGGTGGGGGGGGGGGGGGGGGCGAGGTGAAGGCTGGACCGCGCGCTTCGACCCGGAAGACCGGGGATGCCGTGGACCGCCGCCAGAACAACAACAATGTTACAGTAAAAGTCCAAAGTTTTTAAGTATGCAAAATTACCATCGAAATGATTGACAAATGAGTCACTAGTTTCAGATTTAATGAAATAAAATAAATGTTTAATTGGGTTTTTAATCGATTTTATTTTCTGTAGGCTGGCCGAGACTACAGTCTCGGGTTCTCCATCAGTCACGTGACTTTCCCGGAAGTGACGTCAGTCTGGGGAGTCAGTGCGGTTGCCATCTTAGATTCTTCAGTAAACTGTGTATGCGTGTGGTCGACAAAAAAGTTAACTATGCCAGCTACTGTGTTGCCGCGAACTGTAACAATTCGCAGACGACCCCAGGTGAAGACAGCAGCCTAATGAACGAGTTCCCGCGCAATGGACCGCAGTGAGGCGAAAGTGGATTACATTTATACAATTCAAACGAGCTGACTTTCTTGCTGCGCCGCATCACGCCCATTTGTGTAGCGAGCACTTCAGTGAGTGCGATTTCGCAAACCCCATGGAATACCGCATGGGGTTTGCTTCGAAGCTGACACGATGTTCCGGTACTCTATCAAAATCCTGCCTGACAGGCTCAAACTGATACGGCTGTATCCTTGTGGGTCTCTCGGACAAAGTATCAGTTTCGTCTTCGGAGCTCGAGTTGGCCATTTTGCAGCGACTCCCCAGAGTGACGTGTCAAAAATCACCCCTAACCTTGGACTTGTCCTTTAAGACGATGTCCCCTCGCCATTGCGTAGCAGCTACTGTATCACACAACTGCTGTGCGGAGCCGCTAAATAAGTAAGTATGTAAACATGGTGCTTAACGTCCACAGTCAGTATGTAAACATGGTGCTTAACGTCCACAGTCAGTTGGTAAACATGGTGCTTAACGTCCACAGTCAGTATGTAAACATGGTGCTTAACGTCCACAGTCAGTTGGTAAACATGGTGCTTAACGTCCATAGAAACCATGAGGCTTATTAGGGACGGGGAGAAGGAGGGGGGAGGGGTATGGAGGTGGGGGGAAGAGGGAGATTATATACCTATCGCTACACTGTCACCACCAGAATGACCTGCATTAAGATGGGCAGCGATGAGAGCCATTTTAATGTTTCATAATAGTGAGGGACAAAGTCACAAGACAGTATCCACAGACCACAACTTTTGAAGTGAAAGGAGAGCCGAAGCGGATTCGAACCGAAGTCCCTCTGCTTACCAGCCTAACGCCTTATCGCTAGGCCAAACCAGCTGACGCCGCTAGATAAAGAACATGCACCTCTCTTATAGCACACATAGTTCAGGAGCTGTGTGAGAGTCGAGGTGGCCGTCCTGAGCTGTCCGTCCTAACGAGCCTTCTGGTTTCCGTGGACGTAAAGAATTATTGAACCATGCTTCGGCATTGGTCACAACTTGTCCCTAATATGTCAGATGACATCTGAGGACATTAAGCATCACTTCATCATCATCTTATAGCATGTGACCACGACCTTCCTTTGGTTGATAGGTAGTCTGAAAGAAAGAATCCCACTGTATTCCTTTTGAGAAATGATTGTGCTGCAATGGTAACACGTACCGCTGTCAGTCGTAGGGCCTACGTATCAGCGATTCTATTTGGTATCAGTCATAAAACCTGGGTCACGCTGAAAATGAGACGCCGAAAAGTACCTACGCGTTTGTCGGCAGCTGTGGTTGGCTGTACGGCGACACTTTACCCGCCAAGGTCCTGGTTTTGTGCGTGTGCTTGGTGTGTTTTGTTTGTCTAACGATACGGTTATATCCCAACAGTGACAGCGTCAGTCGGGCAAAGCGCCAGGCAACTCGTGTGTGTAGATCAGCACAGGCCAATGCATTAGGTGTATTTGTTCGTCAGGAGCACTGCTAAAAAATACGCCATGTACATTCAGAGCAGTGTTTTTTCCTGAGGCGTACACCTTTTCATAAAATGGTTGGCTCATGTCTGTGGCCGCTGCCCGCCAAGTGGACGGAGGTGAGGCACTGGTGTTCACATCGACACAGGCCAGTGAATTGGGCATAGCTGTTCCTCGGGAGCACTGACCTAAAGAAGTTGGTTCATGTCTGTGGCCTATTCCCGCCAAGTCGACGAAGTCATGGCGTGCATGTGTAGATCGACACACGCCTATGAATTAAGTATATTTGTTCTTCAATAGCTCTGATCTAAAAAGAAGCCATGTTTATTTAGAGCAGTGGTTTCAGTGACGTACCCATTTCAGTGACGTACACATTTTTATATGAATTTTTTCTATAAATACACATTTTAAGTAAGTAAGTAAGTAAGTAAGTAAGTAAGTGTAAGTAAGTAAGTAAGTAAGTAAGTAAGTAAGTAAGTAAGTAAGTAAGTAAGTAAACATGGTGCTTAACGTCCACAGAAACCATAAGGCTTATTAGAGACGGGGAGAAGGGAGGAAGGGGGTATGCAGGTGGGGGAAGAGGGAGATTATATACCTATCGCTACACTGTCACCACCAGAATGGCTCCTGCATTAAGATGGCAGCGATGAAATATTTTAATGTTTCATTAATTGTGAGGGACAAAGTCACAAGACAGTGTCCACAGACCACAACTTTTGAAGAGAAAGGAGAGCCGAAGCGGATTCTAACCGAGGTCCTTCTGCTTACCAGCCTAACGCCCGACAGCTAGGCCAAACCGGCTGACTTACACATTTTTATAAAAAGGTTGATTTATATCTGTGCATATTCCCGCCAAGTCCACGAAACGTAAAAACCGCAGACCTATGAATACAGGTCTGTGAACTCGGGTCATGTATGCTACAAGCTATTAAGACATGATAATGAGTCGAAAACCTGGTAATGTCTACGCAATGCATGACTCACTCAGTCGATTCACTAAGACGTGATAGCGACAGTTTGTTGGAGAGATAAAGTTGCAGTGTCAAAAGTGAACTGAAAGTAGGAAGCGGGAGTTGCCCACTGTGACAGGGCACAGCCTGCGCCATTGCATGACGAAGTCTGTAATAAAAACCTAATCTTAGGCTAATCTTATGTGTTGGCTGACTACGCCAGGTTTGCTACACTTACAGGCAAACCAACACCCACGCTGGTGCACCATCTGCACGTCTTAGTGCTTAGCGCTGCTATTCATAGAAACCACCCCACGGCGCTTCTGAAAAAACGAACAGCGGTTTTCTCACCCGGGTTAAGCGCACTGGGTGTATGGCATCTCCCTTGCTGTGAATTTGGTGATTCTCTCGGGAAGTTGTTCTGGAAAACAGCTCAGGAGGGTGTTACGGGACTGTGTGATTGCTACCGGTGATGTTCATCAACAGCGGCCACGCCTCACTCTCCAATGAGACGTCGGCTCGAGCATGCTGGATGACCATGTTGAGCTGCTGTAGACCATTGTCCGCGGTCTCAAGGTCGGATTACGGCACAGAGCATACCACTGGGCATCAAGTTACACTGACCCAAGTCGACAACTGTAGCTTTCCATGCCGTGTCCGTTGCTACTTTTCTGACTCAGCTTGTGATTGGCAAAACAAATGACTGACTGGCCATCGGAGCAGTCCAAGTCAGCACTACTCGGCGCCTGGACAGTGGAGCAAAATATCAGCAAGTGTCAGTACTGGGCTGGTCTGTGGCCCAAGTGATCAGCAAGTGTCAGTACTGGGCCGGTCTGTGGCCCAAGTGATCAGCAAGTGTCAGTACTGGGCTGGTCTGTGGCCCAAGTGATCAGCAATTGTCAGTATTGGGCCGGTCTGTGGCCCAAGTGATCAGCAAGTGTCAGTACTGGGCCGGTCTGTGGCCCAAGTGATCAGCAAGTGTCAGTACTGGGCCGGTCTGTGGCCCACGTGATCAGCAAGTGTCAGTACTGGGCTGGTCTGTGGCCCAAGTGATCAGCAAGTGTCAGTCGGAAAAGGAGAAAGGAAACATAGCATGCTACTGCTTGCTCATATTTAGACGGTGACCGGTCTGTGGCCCAAGTGATCGGTGATTGTCAGTACTGGGCCGGTCTGTGGCCCAAGTGATCGGTGATTGTCAGTACTGGGCCGGTCTGTGGCCCAAGTGATCGGTGATTGTCAGTACTGGGCCGGTCTGTGGCCCAAGTGATCGGTGATTGTCAGTCGGAAAAGCAGAAAGGAAACATAAGGTGATACTGCTTCCTGGTAGTCAGACAGACAGTGACCGGTCTGTGGCTCAAGTGATCGGTGATTGTCAGTCCGAACGAGAGGCGTTGAAAGAGGAAGCGTTCGACGGTCTTCCTTGAAATGACGAGAGGGCCATCGTCAGTCAGACCAACACTGGAACCGTTCCAAAGGCAACGTTGGGGGAACTTCTGAGAGACGGGGTGGAGCGCATGATTATGGGCTTTTCCGAGCGCATAGACACCATCTTGAACTGAACTGAACTGA
The DNA here is from genome assembly GCA_018857735.1 of Alviniconcha marisindica. Classification (NCBI taxonomy): domain Eukaryota; kingdom Metazoa; phylum Mollusca; class Gastropoda; family Provannidae; genus Alviniconcha; species Alviniconcha marisindica. Next base: position 262,855 of record JABMCL010001273.1, on the reverse strand, counting down.
ACTGAACTGAACGGAACTGTCAGTCAAAAAGGTGAAAGGAAACCCAGCTAGCATGTTACTGCTTCCTGGTATTCCGGAATTTACGTTGTTGATGTTGACACAACACTGCCATGTCCACAACAGCCAGTCGGGGGAAATGTGGAGCAAAAAGTCCCTGTGACCAATACTCACTTCACAAAATTAACCATCTTCCGCTTAGCTTAGTGTGACCACACAACAGAAACGTTTCTGATGAAAGTCCGAACACATTTTCAAAACTATCGGCATAATGATAATAATAATAGATAACATTTGTACAGCTCTGTTCTCTGTCTGATCTACGACAGTCAATCAATTTGTACAGCTCTGTTCTCTG
>JABMCL010001273.1:252500-257500 GCA_018857735.1 Alviniconcha marisindica | reverse complement strand
GTGTGTGTGTGTGTGTGTGTGTGTGTGTGTGTGTGTGTGTGTGTGTGTGTGTGTGTGTGTGTGTGTGTGTGTGTGTGTGTGAGGGGGCTGCTTGTGTGTGCGTTTGCCTGCCTGCTTGTTGGTCACATTTCCATACTATTGCCCGACTGTCCGGCAGATCGTGAAACCAATGACGATAACAAGTGGATTGACAGTCTGCTGGACATGTCTGCTCACAACAACATCAGTGGTAGGTGCCGTCGTCTACATCCACCAAGCGATTGCTGCGTGGTGTGTGTGTGTGTGTGTGTGTGTGTGTGTGTGAGAGAGAGAGAGAGAGAGAGAGAGAGAGAGAGAGAGAGAGAGAGAGAGAGAGAGAGAGAGAGAGAGAGAGAGAGAGAGAGAGAGAGAGAGAGAGAGAATTCTACTGAACAGTTCAAACACGAAGAATGCACCTATACCCAGTTTATGAAGTCATGTATAGATGTTGTTTGTGTTTCTGTCGGCAGTTTAAGTGCTGGATGTTACGAGCCATGTGAAGCATTTTGCTGACGGAGTGACCCACTCTCACATGTTTCTTTTCCACAGATGTCTACAATCAACGCCCCAGCTTTCACCTCCACTTGTACCACAGCTATGACTCAGACCCAGGTAGTAGTTACAGTTCCTCTGAGGTGATCTGGGCCTTCCTTAGTTGGTTCATTTACTTCAGTCTTGCTGTGTTTTTCCTTTTTGTTTCTTCCTCCATCTCCTAATCTGGCAGAGTGTGTCACCTGTGGGCCCTGTCACTCTGGCCCGCTAGCCTATGTCAGCTCACCTCCTGCACTCTGCCCTGCTATGTCATTCTTTCCCCTTCACGTTGCCAGGGTATGTCATCTTAACCCCTTCACTTTGCCAGGGTATGTCATCTTAACCCCTTCACTTTGCAGAGTATGTCATCTTAACCCCTTCACTTTGCCAGGGTATGTCATCTTAACCCCTTCACTTTGCCCGGGTATGCCATCTTGACCCCTTCACTTTGCCAGGGTATGTCATCTTAACCCCTCCACTTTGCCCGGGTATGTCATCTTAACCCCTTCACTTTGCCAGGGTATGTCATCTTAACCCCTTCCACTTTGCCCGGGTATGTCATCTTAACCCCTTCACTTTGCCCGGGTATGTCATCTTAACCCCTTCACTTTGCCAGGGTATGTCATCTTAACCCCTTCACTTTGCCAGGGTATGTCATCTTAACCCCTTCACTTTGCCAGGGTATGTCATCTTAACCCCTTCACTTTGCCCGGGTATGTCATCTTAACCCCTTCACTTTGCCCGGGTATGTCATCTTAACTCCTTCACTTTGCCGGGTATGTCATTCTTTCCCCTTCACTTTGCCAGGGTATGTCATCTTAACCCCTTCACTTTGCCAGGGTATGTCATCTTAACCCCTTCACTTTGCCCGGGTATGTCATCTTAACCCCTTCACTTTGCCCGGGTATGTCATCTTAACTCCTTCACTTTGCCGGGTATGTCATTCTTTCCCCTTCACTTTGCCCGGGTATGTCATCTTAACCCCTTCACTTTGCCAGGGTATGTCATTAACCCCTTCACTTTGCCCGGGTATGTCATCTTAACCCCTTCACTTTGCCAGAGTATGTCATCTTAACCCCTTCACTTTGCCAGGGTATGTCATCTTAACCCCTTCACTTTGCCCGGGTATGCCATCTTAACCCCTTCACTTTGCCCGGGTATGTCATCTTAACCCCTTCACTTTGCCAGGGTATGTCATCTTAACCCCTTCACTTTGCCAGGGTATGTCATCTTAACCCCTTCACTTTGCCCGGGTATGCCATCTTAACCCCTTCACTTTGCCAGGGTATGTCATCTTAACCCCGTCACTTTGCCAGGGTATGTCATCTTAACCCCTTCACTTTGCCAGGGTATGTCATCTTAACCCCTTCACTTTGCCAGGGTATGTCATCTTAACCCCTTCACTTTGCCAGGGTATGTCATCTTAACCCCTTCACTTTGCCAGGGTATGTCATTAACCCCTTCACTCTGCCCGGGTATGTCATCTTAACCCCTTCATTTTGCCAGGGTATGTCATCTTAACCCCTTCACTTTGCCAGGGTTATGTCAACCCCTTCACTCTGCCAGGGTTTAGATACAAGCACAATGGCCGACTTTCACCTCTGCCGTTTCCACAACACTGCTGCTATACTAATCAAGTCATTGATAGTGGAAAGGTATGATAAAAGGAGCATGAACATTGATATAAAAAAGGTAAAAGATACAGACATGCATATGCACATACATACCTATGCACCTACACATACACACGCACACACAGACAGACAGACAGATAGGCAGGCAAACAGTTCAAGTGAATAGACTAGGTCTATTCTGGCTTTATTTCTCTTCCTTTTTTTTTAACCTCTGAAAGCGAGCGAGAGAGCGAGAGAGAGAGAGAGAGAGAGAGAGAGAGAGAGAGAGAGAGAGAGAGAGAGAGAGAGAGAGAGAGAGAGAGAGAGACAGAGACAGAGACAGAGACAGAGACAGAGACATACAGACAGAGACACGGGGGTGGGGTGGGTGGTGGAGGGCTTCTCTCCTCAGTCTGACAAAGTATGTCGTGTTAACCCCTCTCAAAGTGAACCACAAGTCTCTACGTCATTCAACATGGCACAGACGATGTGTTCCATTTCAGCCCAAACGAACAAAGGGTTCGGTCGCCTGAGATGGAACATCCGCGGTGGTCTGTCCTCCGTTCGGAACATGAAGATCAACGCCCAGGGGCCCTCCACGCTACACGTCACGGTCACACATCCGGGCTATTATTACGTGTACAGTCACGTGACCTACAACGACTTGTCTTCCGGGCGGGAGTCGAAGAGGCACATGATCTACAAGAACTACAGGTATTCCGCATGTGGCCGACTAAATGAAAGCGATATTGGAACAAAAAGAAGAAAAAGGAAACCCCAGTATCGATTAAAACCCAGCTTTCAGTGGCGGTAACGTTTTAATATCCGCCAATCCCTTCTATATGGAAATTAGCCTTCAGCAGTTGTTATGTTTGTGTGTGTGACCATGAGAGTGTGGAGAGTGTGGGAATAGTGTAGTCTGGTACACACTGGGACTGGTACACAATGGGACTGGTACATAATATGACTGGTACACACTGGGACTGGTACACAATGGGACTGGTACACAAAGGGACTGGTACACAGTGGGACTGGTACACAATGCGATTGGTACATAATGGGACTGGTACACAGTGGGACTGGTACACAATGGGATTGGTACACAATGGGACTGGTACACAATGGGACTGGTACACTATGGGACTGGTACACAAAGGGACTGGTGCACAAAGGGACTGGTGCACAAAGGGACTGGTACACAATGGGACTGGTGCACAAAGGGACTGGTACAAAAAGGGACTGGTACACAAAGGGACTGGTGCACAAAGGGACTGGTACACAATGGGACTGGTGCACTTAGGCACTGTCCCGTTGCAGTGGTTCCAAGACCATTGCCATGTAGCTTGTCCAGCAGTTGTAAGAACTTTAAGTCTGGCCGTTTGCAGGTGTGGCCCAAGGGGGTGTTCTGGGAATAGCCGGAAGCTGCTGGAGTCTGTCCGCGTGTTCAACGAGACCCAGCACGTGTCCTTCCTGCAGGGCGTGTTCCTGCTGAGGGCCAACGACACGCTGTCCGTGCTGGCCCATCTCGGCCACATCAACTCCTGGTACCTCAGGCAGCGGAAACGCACCTTCTTCGGCGCCTTTCGGATCTAAGCGGCCAGGGGAAACCACTCTGTCGGTGTTTTCTGATCTAGACGGCCAGGGGAAACCACTCTGTCGGTGTTTTCTGATCTAGACGGCCAGGGGAAACCACACTTTTGGCGTTTTCCGATCTGGACAGGTAGGAAAATCATTATTTCGGTGTTTTATTTTCGATCTAGGCGGCAAGGAAAAACATTATTTCGTTTTCCCCCCCGATCTGACGGCAAGGAAAAACATTATTTCGGGATTTTCCGAACTAGACGGCAAGCAAAATCATTATTTTGGTGTTTTCCATGTGTGCGTGCGTGTGTGTGTGTTCCATACACGCTCCCATGGACCAGTCACAATGATCAAGGTCACGGTGGGTCACGAAATGATAAGCGAGGCTGTTTGGGGTTTACAAAAATGGCGAGAGCGTGTTGAGATTTTTGTGGTCTGCTGCACTGTAGCGTATACATGCACTCCAAAGCCTCGCTTTTGATCTTATCAGTTACCTTGGTAACCTCACCTCATGAATATTTCTTTGTGACGGTCCAGCGCTGGCTGTGATACGCGAAAAGGCAGCGCGCTCGTCAAACAGAGGACGATATGCACCGATGTTCACGGGTCATGGATTTAGTTCAGCGTTTCCTGGTTACGGTCCAGCAGATCGGTCTGTGAGAACGACGGCCGAACGATATCGTTCATTTTGTTGTGCCCTTTGCGTCAGTGCTACATAGATCACGTGACAGTAACGGTGCTTGGTGGTTGGCTTTCCTCGGTTAGGACCCGAGGAGAATTTTTTTTGAAACAGAACGAGGCCCAGAGCGTTTGTGCCGAATCATCACACAAGGGAGGTAATTAGCGCTCGAAATACGTCACACAAATACAACAACAAAGACCTGAGCCACCTACGGTAACTCTCACCTGGCATGCGTGTAAATACAAGGTAGATAACTCCACCAGAGGTACATCCTTAAGAGGATGTATTTACACGCATGCCGGGTGAGAGTTATCGTAGGCTTTCAGGTCTTTGTTGTTGTATTTGTGTTACGTATTTCGAGCGCTAATTAACTCCCCTTGAGTGTTGATTCCTATTTCTGAACCAACTGTTTTGCAATGTTTCGCACAATGAAGTAACATGGTTCCAGTTTTTATCAATTTCTCAATGTTGTTGTACTGCTTTCATTACCAAGTCTCACAGAATCGTCCCGTGACTGGGACACGTAAACGTGGCATCGGCGGGAGGCTGGTGGGGGCAGTGTTGTGACGAGGCGC
>JABMCL010001273.1:232500-245000 GCA_018857735.1 Alviniconcha marisindica | reverse complement strand
CCAAATGCCTTCTGCACTGTCTAGAACAAACAGAATCGAAATATGGTGAGGCATTGGTTCAAAGTGATGGTTTAACTAAGCATAGTGTACTTCTGATATGGAAAATCTTAGAAATGAAGAACAATATTCTTGTCTTTTTCTGTCAAAAGTTCTGTATCACACTTTTCACTGATTCTTTGCTTCAGAATGCCACAGTAGGGTCTTGAGTTTATTCTCAATCCAATTTTGTGATGCTGTGATGAGTCTGGTTGTTACAGTACTGGATTTACCCACCCTACCACCGAAATCCAAGAACGTCGGAATTCGTATTTTCACCCATAGTAACACGATTTTATTGTTACAAAACCTCTCTCCTTACTCCTCTCCATCCACCCCCTCCTTTCTGTCTCGTCCTGCCTCTCCATCCACCCCCTCCTTTCTGTCTCGTCCTGCCTCTCCATCCACCCCCTCCTTTCTGTCTCGTCCTGCCTCTCCATCCACCCCCTCCTTTCTGTCTCGTCCTGCCTCTCCATCCACCCCCTCCTTTCTGTCTCGTCCTGCCTCTCCATCCACCCCCTCCTTTCTGTCTCGTCCTGCCTCTCCATCCCACCCCCTCCTTTCTGTCTCGTCCTGCCTCTCCATCCCACCCCCTCCTTTCTGTCTCGTCCTGCCTCTCTTTCCCAGGTGACCCTGTGCACGGGGTGACGGGTCGTTAACATCCAGGACTGCCTCTCTTTCTGACGGAATGTTAACGTCCAGGAACTGGCTGACTGCCTCTCTTTCTGACGGAATGTTAACGTCCAGGAACTGGCTGACTGCCTCTCTTTCTGACGGAATGTTAACGTCCAGGAACTGGCTGACTGCCTCTCTTTCTGACGGAATGTTAACATCCAGGAACTGGCTGACTGCCTCTCGTTCTCTCCCCATGTTTTCAACAACGTTTTGTGTTTGTTTGTCACGGCAGACGCAGCTGGCGACAGCGTCAGATCAGATCGAACCAAGTCTGTCTTGGGCCACTTCTTCCTCGACTCATCCAAGCTGCCTTCAGGTAAGAAAACAGACCGTACCGTGTATACTTCTGCTAGATATATCATCATGTATAATCCTGCTAGATATATCATCAGGTATAGTTCTGCTAGATATATCATCAGGTATAGTTCTGCTAGATATATAATCAGGTATAGTTCTGCTAGATATATAATCAGGTATATAATCAGGTATAGTTCTGCTAGATATATCATCAGGTATAGTTCTGCTAGATATATCATCAGGTATAGTTCTGCTAGATATATAATCAGGTATAGTTCTGCTAGATATATAATCAGGTATATAATCAGGTATAGTTCTGCTAGATATATCATGAGGTATAGTTCTGCTAGATATATCATCAGGTATAGTTCTGCTAGATATATCATCAGGTATAGTTCTGCTAGATATAATTATCATCATGTATACACGGTATCCACGACGGTCTAAACTTAACCAAGGCCGTGCTGAATGTTTCAGTCTGTGACAGAAAGACGCCATCGGTAGTCCTGTTTTAGAAAATGCAGTATAGCACATTAAGCATTCTGGTTACACGGAGTGTACTATTCTAACACTGTGAAGAGTGTGTTGTGTAAAGGAAAACCGCAGCTAGTATTCTGGTAAGGAACTTAACCCACCCAGCCTGGTAGGCTGACGGGCAGTGGCGTATAGGTCATGTGATCAGGAATTAGGGTCTCTGTCTGGTATCTCACAGCACGTAAATCGGTTGCCAGTCGTCTGCACACGTGTGGCCATCTTGGCGAGGCTTGCTAGGAGTGACTGACGCTGTTTATGCCGGGGTCTGCATGCACACCCTGGCCGACGACTGTACCGTGGTGTGCATGGCGCGGGTCACACTCCGAGCACCGCTTTCCGGCACCTTCCTCCAAAGGAAGGATGTTTGGGCGCGGGTGTGACTGAATCGGGTTGCGGGGGGGGGGGGGGGGGGATTGGCGAAGACACTGATGTGCGTCTCAATCACTCTTTTCTTCCCACCCTCCTCTCTCTCTCTCTCTGTGTCTGTCTCTGTCCCTGTCTGTCTCTGCCTCTCTCTGTCTCTGTTTCTCTCTGTCTCTGTTTCTCTCTCTCTCTCTCTTCTCTCTCTGTCTCTGTCTCTCTCTGTCTCTGTCTCTCTGTCTCTTTCTCTGTCTCTCTCTTTCCTAGTTAGACCTAAAGCTGAACTTCGCCGGAGAGTTCTCTCTGTCTCTGTCTGTCTGTCTGTCTGTCTGTCTGTCTGTTTCTGTCTGTCTCTGTCTGCCTCTGTCTGTCTCTCTGTCTGTCTATGTCTGTCTGTCTCTGTCTCTCTCTCTGTATGTCTCTCTCTGTCTCTGTCTCTGTCTGCCTGCCTGTCTCTCTCTCTCTCTCTCTGTATGTCTCTCTCTGTCTCTGTCTCTGTCTGTCTGTCTTTGTCTCTCTCTCTCGTTGATGTGCTTGCTCCACTCGGACCAGTCATGATACACTTCCGCTGTCACGCTGCAGCAACGGCAGGCAGCAACGCCATCAGCTCCCTGAAGTGGATTCCTCAGGATTCTGTATACTCAGTCCGACGTGGCATGAATGTCAGTGACCAGACCGGGAAGGTGTCCATCGTGTACACCGGTTTCTACTACGTCTACAGCAACGTAGTCTTCAAGACTGACACTAACATCGATCACGTCGTCGTCAAGGAGAAAGAAGAGTACGTAATCCTGCTGTTGACGTGTGACCTGTTTGTCGTCACGTGTCGAGAGGACGGGGTGGGGAGTGTGGTGGAGGAGTGGGGGGGGGGGGGGTTCGTGGGTTAAGATGAACTCGTTTGTTTGTTTATTCTACGCTATCTGCATATCCCTAACACTAACCCTAACCCAACCCTAACCCTAACCCTGACTATAATATAGGACTTTTCAGTGAGCAAATTCGACCAAGCACATTGAAATCCCACATATGTAATACGTCCATTGACACCCACCACCCACCGTCCAGTGACACCCACCACCCACCGTCCAGTGACACCCACCACCCACCGTCCATTGACACCCACCACCCACCGTCCATTGACACCCACCACCCACCGTCCATTGACACCCACCACCCACCGTCCAGTGACACCCACCACCCACCGTCCAGTGACACCCACCACCCACCGTCCATGAACCCACACCACGTCCATTGACACCCACCACCCACCGTCCAGTGACACCCACCACCCACCGTCCATGACACCCACCACCCACCGTCCATTGACACCCACCACCCACCGTCCATGTGACACCCACCACCCACCGTCCATGACACCCACCACCCACCGTCCATGACACCCACCACCCACCGTCCAGTGACACCCACCACCCACCGTCCAATAAATACACACGAGCACTGGGTTTCCATACGCACGGAAAACCGACAGCAATAATCCAGATTATTAACCCCTTCACTGCCCCAGCCTGTAAAACTTCCGGGCTGAAAGATGCTGGGACGCGCCTGCAAACCGTATGTTTTCCGGTCCTGTAACAGGTTTTCAGCGCTATGCGTTTTGATGAAAATCTTTTCACATGCCGGTGCGTAAAAGAAGGCAAAAAGGCTTCAGGGTTTGAGACTTTGCACTACTATGGGTCGTGTTCAAATGACATCATGGCAGTGAAGGGGTTAACAGTTTAACTAGCGGTCAGATAGCTCATTAACAGTTTAACTAGCGATCAAATTACTACTGTTTGAGGAGATCGACTCACGGCAAAAGATGGGAAAAGCATTTATAATGGTTCGTGCGTTTGTTGTTGTCTGTCCATCAGTTTACCTGTTTTTGATCGACTTTTTTCCTTCTCTGACTTCTTTGAGTCTTCTCCTGAAAACATACTGACTGATAACTGACCGGGGACTTTAATGAATTTTACAGTGGTTTGTGGTGAACAGACAAGACGACCATTGACCGAAACCTACAACGTTGTGTACGGTTACGGTGTTTCGTGTTGGTTTATGGTGAACAGACAAGACCGCTGACCGAAACCTACAACGGTTTTGTACAGTTGCCGTGTTTGCTGTTGGTTTACGGTAAACAGACAAGACCGCTGACCGAAACCTACCACGGTTCTGTACAGTTGCCGTGTTTGCTGTTGGTTTACGGTAAACAGACAAGACCGCTGACCGAAACCTACCACGGTTTTGTACAGTTGCCGTGTTTGCTGTTGATTTACGGTAAACAGACAAGACCGCTGACCGAAACCTACCACGGTTTTGTACAATTGTCGTGTTTTGTGTTGGTTTATGGTGAACAGACAAGACCACTGACCGAAACCTACCACGGTTTTGTACAATTGTCGTGTTTTGTGTTGGTTTATGGTGAACAGACAAGACCACTGACCGAAACCTACCACAGTTTTGTACAATTGTCGTGTTTTGTGTTGGTTTACGGTGAACAGACAAGACGACCATGACCGAACCCTAGCACGCTGTGTACGGTTACGATGGTTTGTGTCGAACAGAGAGACAGAAGAGACGCTGCTGCAATGGAAGCTGGGGCGGGCCTCTTTCCTGCAGGGAGTGTTCATGCTGCAGAGAGGGGACACGCTGAGGATCAAGGCCACAGTCGGCGAGCTGGACACTGACCGTGGCCAGTCCACCTACCTTGGTCTCTACCTCATCAGGACCTGATGACATCCCTCTCCCTGCGCCGCTGTGACTGACTGACTGTTGGTGTCTAACGCCCAGCCAACCACGGAGGTGCTAAACAATTCACCGAGTCACAATTAAATCAGATAGTCTGTTCAGGTCGCACGTCACTTTCTTCTTAAGAGGACTGGAAAAAAATGAAGATAAATGAATCACTAAGAAAGGTAGAAAATGTAACTGTACACTTCCTGGCAGTAATGGAAGCATGCGAGGCTACATGGTCTGTCCTCAAAGAACCAGACAGGAGGAGCGCCTGTCAAATAGATAAACTTGCACAACTTCATTTCTGACAGCTTAAGGCATACGGTGTGGCGCTTAAGTTAAAACAGTGGATTTCGGATCGAGAGATTTCACGTCTTTCTGTCGTTCTTGTGTGGTGGTCTGAGTGTGAGAATGTTCTGAACATGAACCTACATACAGTCCATGTTCTGAACAAAGTGGTGAATGCGGTGAAGGCGTGGCTGGGAAAGAAACACGAGTTTCTTTACCTTAATATTTTTGTTTTTTACTTGTCAGTTGTATGAATGTGTGTTGTGTCGGCGTGGCTAAAAAAAACAAGTTTTTTTCTGCTGTGTTTGTATGCTATGATGACAGAAAATGGATTGCAGCACAACATAGCCTGAATAAAATATGTTAAAAAATATATTTAAAGCCAGAGTGTTTCACTTGGTCAGTTGTATGAATGTGTGTGATGAGGGCGTGACTAAAAAACAAGAGTTTCACTTGGTCAGTTGTATGAATGTGTGTGATGAGGGCGTGACTAAAAAACAAGTGTTTCACTTGGTCAGTTGTATGAATGTGTGTGATGAGGGCGTGACTAAAAAACAAGTGTTTCACTTGGTCAGTTGTATGAATGTGTGTGATGAGGGCGTGGCTAAGAAACAAGTGTTTCACTTGGTCAGTTGTATGAATGTGTGTGATGAGGGCGTGGCTAAGAAACAAGTGTTTCACTTGGTCAGTTGTATGAATGTGTGTAGTGAGGGCGTGACTAAAAAACAAGTGTTTCACTTGGTCAGTTGTATGAATGCGTATGATGAGGGCGTGGCTGAGAAACAAGTGTTTCACTTGGTCAGTTGTATGAATGTGTGTAGTGAGGGCGTGACTAAAAAACAAGTGTTTCACTTGGTCAGTTGTATGAATGCGTTGATGAGGGCGTGGCTAAGAAACAAGTGTTTCACTTGGTCAGTTGTATGAATGTGTGTGATGAGGGCGTGACTAAAAAACAAGTGTTCATTTCAGTATAGTATATTAGTGTATGGGTATAGTTTATTTATATATATATATATATATATATATATATATATATATATATATATATAATACTATATACCTTATATTACATCCCCGTTCCTAATAAACCTTGTGGTTTCTGTGGACGTTAAGCACCATGTTTACTTCCTTCCTTCCTTAGTTTTGGAAGCAGAAGAGGTAGCGAAACCGAAGACTCGCCATGCATATCCTTCAGACAGCTCAGGCTGGTTTCTGATAGCATTGTTCCTGGGTTTCCATCGAGTTGTCATGTTGCTGTTGTGGTTATTGTTGCTGCTGCTGTTGCGCTTGTTGTTGCTGCTGTTGTGGTTGTTGTTGCTGCTGTTGTTGCGCTTGTTGTTGTGGTGGTGGTTGTGGTTGCTGTTGTGGTTGTTGTTACTGTTGTGGTTGGTTGTTGTTGTTGCTGTTGTGGTTGTTGTTGCTGCTGTTGTTGCGCTTGTTGTTGTGGTGGTGGTTGTGGTTGCTGTTGTGGTTGTTGTTATTGTTGCTGTTGTTGTTGTTGTTGCTGTTGTGGTTGTTGTTGCTGCTGTTGTTGCGCTTGTTGTTGTGGTGGTGGTTGTGGTTGCTGTTGTGGTTGTTGTTACTGTTGTGGTTGTTGTTGCTGTTGTTGTTGTTGTTGCTGTTGTGGTTGTTGTTGCTGCTGTTGTTGCGCTTGTTGTTGTGGTGGTGGTTGTGGTTGCTGTTGTGGTTGTTGTTACTGTTGTGGTTGTTGTTGCTGTTGTGGTTGTTGTTGCTGTTGTGGTTGTTGTTACTGTTGTGGTTGTTGTTGCTGCTGTTGTTGCGCTTGTTCTTGTTGCAGCTGTTGTGGTTGTTGTAGTTGTTGAGGCGTTCCCCAGTCCAATTCTCAGGGGTCACCGGTATATGCAATTGTACTTTGACAACACACATATTTGTAGTACGCTGTGACGCACTGATATAAATTCGCATACATGAACAGACACATCGACACACGCACGTGCGCGCGCCTACACACTTGTACACAAACTGATACACACATTTACATGCTCGAAGATACACACGCACACACGCACGCACGCACGAGCTCGCATACATACACTTATGTAAAATCAACACTGATATGCACACACGCATACACATGCAGTTATACACAAATACACAAATATACATGCGCGAGCGCCCGGACAGAGAGAGAGAGAGAGAGAGAGAGAGAGAGAGAGAGAGAGAGAGAGAGAGAGAGAGAGAGAGAGAGAGAGAGAGAGAGAGAGAGAGAGAGAGAGAGAGAAGACAGACAGACAGAGACAGACAGACAGACAGACAGACAGACAGACAGACAGATAAGCTACCTGTCTGTTACAACATGGCTAACTCCCAAGTTTTCCAGAAACGCCGCAGAGCCTCACAATCTTGGCTGTCTTGGCTGTTTTACGATAACACACACACACACACACACACACACACACACACACACACACACACACACACACACACACACACACACACACACACACACACACACACACACACACACACACACACACACACACACACACACACACACACACACACACACACACACACACACACACACACACACACACACACACAACACACACACACACACACACATGACCTCATCAGTCACGGATGTCTTGCCCGTGGTGCATGCACTTGCCATACAGGTCGTCAGGTCATGGACCCACAGAGTTAACTTAGTTCGTTTGAAGTTTTTAAAGCCGAGTTCTCTCCCCAGAGGTTTTTGGTAAGGACCCAATTTCCAGGAAGAAGGGTGGGGGCATTGCTAGAGAGGTGGGGTGGGGGTGGGGGTGGGGTGACAGTGGGGTGAGGGGGGGGGGGTAGGTGATATTGGAGGGGGGGGTAGTTAGGAAGCGGTGGGAAGATATAATTTATACCTAACACAAGATTGAAAAATTCCGGATGCCATTTTTGTAAGTTTGGTTTCATGTGCTGGGGATTTTCCCCGAGAATTCGCATGTTGTGTCTTGTCCTAATAAACAGTTTCTTTTAAACCTTGTATGTGTTTGGACCTTGCTTTAGAACGCTAGCAGTCATTCTTGTTTCGGATTTTTTTAGTTTAGTTTTTGTGTTTGCTGTCTGTTTGATTAACTGTGGAGGAATGATTTACGCAACACCTACGGTCAACAGTTAGTTAATTAGTTGGTGCTTTGGGCCCAGTCAACCACATAGGGTTATATCAGAGCTATGCAGTCAACAGCAAACGCAGCCAAATCAAAGACGGTCAACATTTTAATATTGACATCATTTGTACCTGACTACCACTGAAGTACAATGGCCTCTTTGAGTCGACACTACTTCAGTAATCATAATAATCATGGACATTTGTAAAGCGCTTACGCCGCGGCTCGGAGTGCTGACCAAACATAAGACACACGGGGTACATCGAGACAGAATGTGTTATAAGCAGTTTAACAAAAGCTAACACTTAGTGCACGCATCAAGAAAGGTTCAAGCATAACTATGTGCAAGATGCGCGCGCACCCCGCACCCGCACCCGCACCCTCGCACGCACACACACACACACACACACACACACACACACACACACACACACACACACACACACACACACACACACACACACACACACACACACACACACACACACACACACACACACAGAGTACAGACTGATAGATGTGAAGGACAATGTTGCTAAGCAGAATTAATATTGTGAGATGGGAAATGTCTTGAGTTTGCTTTGGAAGGAAGACAGACAGTAGCAGTAGCAGTAAGTAGCCTGGTGTCTTGGGGGAGAGTGTTGCAGATGTGGAGGACGAAACACTTGAAACTTTAATACACAATCCCACGTGTGCTTGGGGCCTGTTTAACGGCCCACATTCCGCTGCCGCTCCGTTCAGGAACCTGCGTCAAGCAGATGTCACGATGAGCAATTTTATTCCGCTGGTCAACAGAGAGAGAGAGAGAGAGAGGCAGGGGGAGAGAGAAGGAGAGAGAGGGGGGCATGGAGAGAGAGACAGACAGTCAGACAGCCAGAGAGAGAGAGAGAGAGAGAGAGAGAGAGAGAGGCAGGGGAGAGAGAGGGGAGAGAGGGGGGCATGGAGAGAGAGACAGACAGCCAAGAGCCAGAGAGAGAGAGAGAGAGAGAGAGAGAGAGAGAGAGAGAGATACAGACAGCAGAGAGAGAGAGAGAGAGAGAGAGAGAGAGAGAAGAGAGAGAGAGAGAGAGAGAGAGAGAGAGAGAGAGAGGGGAGAGAGAGAGAGACAGAGACAGAGACAGAGACAGAGACAGAGACAGAGACAGGGAGACAGTGACAGACAGACAGACAGACAGCAGGCAGCACAGAGAGACAGACAGAGACAGACAGACAGACAGACAGACAGACAGACAGACAGACTGACAGACAGAAAAACGCTCGCATCAAGCTGCTGACACTTTATATCAGGACAGGGTCAGTGTTGTCTTTGATGTACTGCTGTTGATGTTATAATGTAATAATAATACGGAGAAAAGAATGAATTCTTCCAAGGTTTTTAACGTCCAGTCATCCTAGTAGCTTAGGTCAGATCAGTGTGAAAAATTAATAAAAGCAGCCCTCAGTACCGTAGTTGTCACGACTCATGTAGAAACAGCACTGGTTATAACCAAGCAGTACTTCCTTATGGGAGGATTTTTTTTTATATCTCTGTATGTATGTCTGTATGCCCCCCCCCCCCTCCCATCCCACTCATCCTCAACCACCTCCCTTGCAAGTCGTTTTTTCCCCCTTCTTCTGTTATTCCCCAAATACATTTCTTCGGGAAAAGCACATAATTGTGTAACCACTAGTAGTGTTTACTAGTTTTTTTCTCTGTATTTTTCTTCTTTGTCTTCTCCGTATGGTGCCTGTAGTAATTAAACTCTGGCACCAACGGTATTGTTTTCACGCGTTCGCCTGAAGGGTCAACACCAACAGGAAGAGAGGAGGTCAACACCAACAGGAAGAGAGGAGGTCAACACCAAGGGGAAGAGAGGAGGTCAACACCAACAGGAAGAGAGGAGGTCAACACCAAAGGGGAAGAGAGGAGGTCAACACCAACAGGGAAGAGAGGAGGTCAACACCAACAGGAAGAGAGGAGGTCAACACCAACGGAAGAGAGGAGGTCAACACCAACAGGAAGAGAGGAGGTCAACACCAAGGGGAAGAGAGGAGGTCAACACCAACAGGAAGAGAGGAGGTCAACACCAAGGGGAAGAGAGGAGGTCAACACCAACAGGAAGAGAGGAGGTCAACACCAACGGGAAAGGGAGAGGAGGTCAACACCAACAGGAAGGGGGAGGAGGTCACACCACAGGAAGAGAGGAGGCCCAGCACCAACAGGAGAGAGAGGAGGTCAACACCAAGAGGCCCCTGTCCAGCGCAGCGGGCGGGCGTCACGCTCAGACAGCCGTTCCCCGAGTTCACTTGTTTCCCCGAGTTCACTTGGTTCTTTCCCCGAGTTCACTTGTTTCCCCGAGTTCACTTGTTTCCCCGAGTTCAGTTGTTTCCCCGAGTTCAATTGTTTCCCCGAGTTCACTTGTTTCCCCGAGTTCACTTGGTTCCCCGAGTTCACTTGGTTCCCCGAGTTCACTTGGTTCCCCGAGTTCAGTTGTTTTCCCGAGTTCACTTGTTTCCCCGAGTCCACTTGTTTCCCCGAGTTCACTTGGTTCCCCGAGTTCACTTGTTTCCCGAGTTCACTTGTTTTCCGAGTTCAGTTGTTTCCCCGAGTTCAATTGTTTCCCCGAGTTCACTCGTTTCCCCGAGTTCAGTTGTTTCCCCGAGTTCACTCGTTTCCCCGAGTTCAGTTGTTTCCCCGAGTTCAGTTGTTTCCCCGAGTTCACTCGTTTCCCCGAGTTCAGTTGTTTCCCCGAGTTCACTCGTTTCCCCGAGTTCAGTTGTTTCCCCGAGTTCAGTTGTTTCCCCGAGTTCAGTTGTTTCCCCGAGTTCAGTTGGTTCCCCGAGTTCACTTGTTTCGGTGTCAGGCTTCATCAGATGATAAACAAACCAGCGCCTCTTGGCATCAAGACGCTGGGACCAAGACCGTGCAGTTGACCACCAAACGCCGGTCAGGCAAGACGCAGATTTTGTTCAAGCTCAAGGCCTGTTCGGACCTTAGAGGTATGGGGAAGAATTTCCTATTGTTTTTCCTATGTCAATTTTGGTATTGTTTGATGTTACGGTTATGATGAAATTGTATTTTATGCATATTATTTTATGTTTAGTGTTTACTGTTTTTTGGCTGAAAGATAATGAGGTGATTTTTGGATCTATCAAGTTGGTCTAACGGACACAGTCGTGTGCAGTAATCTGAGTTATAGTCTGTTCAGTGCGTTGTCTGTGTAATATTTGTTTGATGATGCTTTGTGCTATTTTGGAAAAGAGACGGATAGTCGTATTATTAGCGTATGATACAGTTTAGTAGGAGGTGAGGTTGAAGTTATTATTACTTTTATTGTTGTTACTATTACTATTGTTTTTAGTGGAGTTTATAGTGGAATTTTAGAACTTTAGTTAGGTTTCAGTTTCAATATAAAATGGCTGAATACGTGCAGATATTAGACAGTTGGAATAGGAAACAATGTAACAATAGGAGGACAAGGTGGACATGCTGGTCAGTGATGCTCAGGTCTTATCAGCTCAGGAGCTGGCACTGCAGCAGAGGCGGGGAGGGGGGGGGGGTCAGATGATTCGAGTTGAACCTATGATGCTTTTAGCAGAATAGGGGTGTGTTCGGATCAGATGTTTGTTACATTTTGTAACGATTGTAGTTATCGGGAACTGTATAGAGGAAACTAACTGTTTACAACGGTGGAATTAATGACTTTAAGTCATTGAGGTTTAAGCTTTTATGTAAGAGTTACCTCATATTAATGGATTTTTTTTACATACCATCAAGTACAGGTTGGAACTGATTTAGACTTATGTTCCTCATTTTTTTGGAGCTAATTTATGAAGTCTAATCCAGCTTTACTAACCAGATGATAGCGTATACTCTAGACTGTATTATTGGCAGCGAGTTCGCTTGTAAGGTATTGTGCTTTTTCCTCTGAGGCGATGTTCCGATACAATAAATTTGGTATGGGCAATGTTCAAAGAAGATGTTTGTCGCATAATTGCTTTTTCTTACTATGTTGTAGTTTTTCTAGCCTGTTGTTAAACATTGGATGTTTGATTGTCCATTGCAGAAATCTGGCTAGAGCCCTTTTTTCTCCCCCCCCCCCTCTTTTTTTTATTTTTTTATTAGTTCCCTTTTTATTTTTACCCTTTTCTTTTCTTAGTCTTTTTGTTTTTCGGCTACTTATGCAAGCATAAGAACTCGCTTGCGGCCCGACCGGCTATTATTATCATTATTAGTCAGTATCCATCAAGATTAATTAAAGTACAAAGAAACGTAACATCCCTTTTGTAGTCTTTTCTATATCGTACGGTGTGGATGACAGACACAACGATCCCACCCCGTAAATCACCCACTCTCAACCATTGTCAGGTGGTTTACAGTGACTTAAGCGTAAGGAATGCGCCTGTACCAAATATGGAAGACTTACAACATGACCGATCGTCAAAGAATCACACGAGGCTCTCCGGGTTGAAAACAAGTTGTTG
>JABMCL010001273.1:225000-227500 GCA_018857735.1 Alviniconcha marisindica | reverse complement strand
TAATAACTCTTACAGCGCTGTACCCCGTAAACATGTACAAGCTCGCGGCGCTGACTTTCACACAGCTCCTTAGCTGTGATGGCTTTCTCCAGTAAGTAAGTAAGTGAGTGAACAGGGTGCTTAACGTCCACAGACACCACAAGGCTTATTAGGCAGGGCTATGTCTGGTCCTTGTGTAGCCCACAGATACATCGCAACGCTCGCTTTCCGTCACTTCCACGGCACTCTTCCGCCATACCTGTCTTCTTCTCTCTGCACATATCAACCATCGCGCTCCCTTCGTTCTTCGACAGAAAGGCTGCTCAAAATTCCAAGGACAAACCTGAAAACTTTCAGTGAACGTTCTTTTGGTTACACTGCTCCGACTGTCTGGAACTCGCTGCCGGCCGACCTGAGAGCTTCTCCCTCCCTCCCAACTTTCAAAGTTAACCTAATAACGCATTTCTTCAGCCAAGCCTTCTGACTGATTTGTACATGCCAACCGCTGCCTGTTTCATATTCATGTGTGTGCGTGCGTGCGTGCGTGCGTGCGTGCGTGCGTGCGTGCGTGCGTGCGCGCGTGTGCGTGTGTGCGTGTGTGTGTGTGTGTGTGAGTGTGTGGGTGTGTGTGGATGTGGGTGGGTGTGTGGGTGGGTGTGGGTGTGCGTGCGCGAGCTGTTGGAATCTTGTTTTTCTGTCTTCATTTACATTAGCTTATCGGGTTCCTGCTGACTGAATCCTGAGCCTTGTTTTTCTGTCTTCGTTTACATTAGCTTATCGGGTTCCTGCTGACTGAATCCTGAGCCTTGTTTTTCTGTCTTCGTTTACATTAGCTTATCGGGTTCCTAGTGACTGGGTCGGGCTAGTGTCTGTTTACATGCACTTAGAGTTCATCTCTGCGCCGCTTTCCTGCAGTATATATAATAATAATAATAGATAACTTTTGTATAGCGCTATTCTCTGGTGTACACAAACTCACCGCGCTGTACAACATTCTCCAACATTTTCTAAGTTTCACAAACATAATACATATAATTATGACAACTAACGATGTATAATATACACACACAAAAGTATATGTGCCATATGAGAAGCAGCAATATATAAAGAAAATGAATCATTATATTACTACCTACCCTTAATTCCATCCATCCCAGTCCCCACCCCGCCCCCAACTCAGTGACACACACACACACACACACACACACACACACACACACACACACACACACACACACACACACACTCACACACACACACACACACACACACACACACACAACACACACACACACACACACACACACCACACACACACTCCCACCGCCCCCCCCCCCCTTCACACACACACACATCCCCCCCCACACACACATACACTCACACACACACACATACACCACCCCCCACCCAAACACACACATACACTCACCCCCCCCCCCACACACACACACACTGGCTGTTATTATCACGCACGCACGCACCCCCACCCCCACGCTAGTGACAGAGAAAAGAAGGAAACAAAAACTGATGATTATTATGTGTTACTGGACACTGAGGTGAGTCACCAAATACTGACCGACAATGCAACCCCCCACCCCCCCCCCCCCACCTTCCCCCACCTTTTTTTTTCTTCTCCATCTTTTTTTAAATTATCTGTGTGTTTAAATATGGTTGTATCAGATTTCAATTAAGAACCAGTATGTTTCTCCGTGGCTGTTCATACAGAAGCTGTCTTCAGTCCCCTGCATCTGACCTTCGGAAGAAGGCTGCAAATAAACCCATCTTTCAACTATCACGCTACAACCAAATTCGGCACATTATAAAGACAGATCACACAACGCCTAAAAATAACCTGATTCATCCCCCCCCCCCCCCCCCCCCCGGCACCCTGTCCCCGTTTTCATTTAAAATATTTCTTCCCTGACATAAAAGGTTAAAAGGAACGCTAATTTAATATGACAATAATAATAAAATAAAATGTTTAAACAAAAATACAACCGGCGAATTCTTGTTTTAGAACGCTAGCAGTCATCCTGATTGTTTCAGATTTATTTTTTAATCTCCACTGCACTCATAACACTACTAGCATTCTAAAATGAGATCCAAACACATAAATGGTTCAAAAGAATGTTAATTATATATGACAACACGAAACATGAGCGAATTTTCGAGGTAAGCCCCTTTTTCTCTCATCACATTCATCACTCTGAATGTTGTGTTTTTGTGTTGTTCTCTCTCTCTCTCTCTCTCTCTCTCTCTCTCTCTCTCTCTCTCTCTCTCTCTCTCTCTCTCTCTCTCTCTCTCTCTCTCTCTCTCTCTTGTATGCTCATAATATGTAACTGAATGATGTATGGCATGTGTTCATCTGGCGCTGTGAACACGCTGTGTTTGTGTGGAAATTCTCATGTATAACGTTTCACTCACTCATTTGTGCCTATATGTATATAAATAATGCCTATACATCAGTAGCTTAGCAAGGACTAGTTGTTAGATAGGTTTTTGATTGAACCTAAACTACAAT
>JABMCL010001273.1:212500-215000 GCA_018857735.1 Alviniconcha marisindica | reverse complement strand
AATTGTGTTTATACAAACAAGCTGTTCTCGATTTGACAGAAATGAAGAAATTAAGTGCAAGGTGTCATTGGATAATCCATAAAGAGCTAATTTCCTCAAAAGTAGATCATGATCAATGACATCAAATGCCTTTGCAAAATCCACAAAAAGTACTCCTGTAAATTCATTGTTGTTTATGTTCTTATAAAAAGTATCTACTAATGTTGTAAGTGCGGTATGGCATGAGTGGTGTTCCCTAAATCCAGATTGGTTGGGGTGTATAAGTTCATTTGTTTTAAGATAGGATAAAAGGTGTTTGTTAATATGTTTTTCTAGAGGTTTTGAAAGAACAGACAGAATTGAGATAGGTCTATAGTTTGAAGGGTCTTTGTTATCTCCTGATTTGTAAATGGGTATAACCTTAGCTTGTTTGAATGCTTTTGGAAAATAGTTTTTGTCTATGCAAAGATTATATATGTAGGTAACAGTCTCAGTTATGACGTGTGCAGACATTTTAATAATTTTGCCGTCTAGGTCATCCAGGCCTCGGGTTCCTGTCTGTTTCAGTTGTAATAGGGCATTGAACACTTCATATATTGCAATTGGTGGAATCGTTAAAGTAGAATTTGATATTTTTGATTCGCAAAAGCGTTTTAAAAAACTTAAATCATTCAGTTTTGATTGATCGTTGGTAATGACTGTGTCAGATACATTTGCAAAATGACTGTTTAGCTTATCGGGGGGTAATTCTTTGACTGTGACTTGAGGTTTTGATGCATCTTTATTTGTTAGAGTGTTAATGGCCTTCCAAATAGAGCGAGAATCATTTTTTGAGGCGACTAAATTTTGAAAGTATGTTTTTTTGGAAGCACGTATTAAAGATGTCACTTTGTTCCTCTGCTTTTTGAATTCTTCGTGTTTCCTTGCTTTCAGTAGCCTATCTCTTTGATGCATGGCCTCTTCTATCTCCTTTGACAACCATGGAGGTTTCCTTGTGTACTTAACACGCTTGGTCATAAAAGGCGCATGCTTATTATAAACAGAACTAAATGTTTTGTACCAAAACTCAAGAGCTTCATCGGGGTCTGTATACTGGTATACTTGTGAGAGTTGAGAGTGAACCAAGTCAAGCAAAAAAGCATCTTTGTCAAAATGAGTAAAACATCGGTACTGTATTTCTTTATGTGCAGCTTTAGGAATTTTTACACCTTTTTTAAACCATGTAATGCAAATAGGTAAATGGTCACTACAACCACACACAGGGGAACATACTTCGGCAATATTTTGTTTGGTAGTAACATAAATATGATCTATCAAAGTTTCAGAATTCGTAGTAATTCGAGTTGGTTTATCTATTAGTTGATGTAAGTTAAAGTTTTCATACAGTTGTTTCCATTTAATATGTGGCTTTAAAAGATTGATGTTAAAGTCTCCTAGTAATATTATTTCTTTTGCTTCTAGACAAACGGCATCCATCATTAAAGTGAATCTATCAAACCAGTCAGTACGTTCGGAAGGGTTCCTGTATGTGAATCCCACGAGAATTGGTTTACTTCGCTTTAGACATACTTCTATCCAGATAGATTCAGTATTGTGTTGTTCTAGATGCGAGGCACGCTTTAGGTTAACTGAGTGGGAAAAGTATAACAACAGACCTGTGTCTTTATGGGTTTTGGGGTCTAGGCGCATAACGTTGTAACCAGGCATTGATACGTCAGAATCAGATACATGATTTGATAATCGGGATTCTGCAAAACAAAATACATGAAAGTTTCTTCCAGAATTGAACAGAATTGAGGAGATATCAGTAAGTTTGTTAATGGCATGATTAATGTTTAAGTACCCTATTCTTAGTCCATCCTTAGATGGCCAGGTGTTTATAGATATAGGCATAGTAACAAAGAAAAAGAAATAGTGAAACCTAAATTATGTACACTGTGGAGTAAAGTTTAAAAAATAAAAATAAAAATAACAAAACAACACTTAATTACCGAAGTTAAGTAATGAACAATATGACACGCGTAAGCAATCAATAATTATACAAAACGTTTTACACGATATTCAGCCTTACTAGAAGAGCAATGAACGGCAGCAAAACACAATGACAGTCAAAATATAAACTTTTTGCAAACAATCAATCTTAATTATCCGCTTCAGTGACTACACAAGTATTAGCTGTTACAGTATAAGCAATACCAGCCACTGCAACATACATAGACACATTATTATTATTACACACACACACACATTTCTCTCTCTCTCTCTCTCTCTCTCTCTCACACACACACACACACGCACACACACAAGCACCGCACGCACGCACGCGCACGCGCGCACGCACGCACACGCACGCATACACGCACGCACGCCCACACACACGTACATGCACACACTCACACACTCACGCACGCACACACACACGCACGCACGCACGCACACTCAACACACACGCGCGCGCGCGCACATGCACGCACACGAACATATACGCAAATATATACGTGCAAAACTAATACATACATGT
>JABMCL010001273.1:200000-202500 GCA_018857735.1 Alviniconcha marisindica | reverse complement strand
TCACTAAAGTTCCACGAAAAGATGATATCAGTAATGCAAATCCTGAATATGTAATTACGATTTTTTTAATTCTTCTTCTTCTTACATCGTCATCACTGACCGTTGGTTTTGGAACTTATTCAAAAGCGGTTTTGGTTTTGGATTAGAACTGGATGAAACGAAAGCAGATTCCGATGGAAACAGAAACTGAAAGTGACTTATATACGAATCATGACTACATACGACTTTGTGTTTTGGTTTTGGTTTGTATATCGTTGTTCTCAGCGCTCCTTTTGGAACTTATTCAAAAGTGGTTTTGGTTTTGGATTAGAGTTGGATGAAACGAAAGCGGCTTCTGAAGAAGATTTTTTTTTGAAAGAAGCGACTTCAAGTTGGGAATTTTCCGTCACAGCTGATGCCATAGGGCGTAGGGTCATATTATTTTATGCAGACTGTCTAGCTGCGTGTATAGGCCCACATTTATTCCGCCCTTTCCACCACCACCCTTCCCCCCTCCTTCCCCCCACCGGATGCTTTGAGTTCGAGAATGATGTACAACAGCCTGATGTGTGTGTGCTTTATTGCACGATACTGCTGTATTGTACTGTATTGTCTTGTACTGTATTATATTGCATCTGTATTGTATTCATTAGCCTTTATCGAAGATGTGCGTGATACACGAACAACGAATTTATTGGAATCTTAGCTTGAAAGATTTTTTTTCTTTTTTCGGCTGTTGTACATCATTCATTTTTATGTTCTGTGTCCGCATCAACTCATGGTAGCCCACACCAGTTGATATGTGTCAGCATCAGTACGTTTGTAAATACACATTGATTATATATATTGATCTAGACTCTGTGCAATACCACCTGGGCCCTCTTGAGTGCACAAATCGATTACTGTGCATGAGCGAATATAGCGTGGTTGTGAATGTTTGCAAAGGTGTCGATACAATCCGATGTGATACTGCTAAAAAATGTGTCGCATCTGTGTGTGTGTGTGTGTGTGTGTGTGTGTTTTGTTGTGTGTGTGTGTGTGTGTGTGTGTGTGTGTGTGTGTGGTGTGTGTGTGTGAGAGAGGAGAGAGAGAGAGAGAGAGAGAGAGAGAGAGAGAGAGAAGAGAGAGAGAGAGAGAGAGAGAGAGAGAGAGATTCAACTGCACAAGTTATTAAAATAAACCTTACCTTGTAATAACTGGTTGTTTTGTTTTTGTTTAAACAGTGGAAACTGCCTAAATAAGAGAGAGAGAGAGAGAGAGAGAGAGAGAGAGAGAGAAGAGAGAGAGAGAGAGAGAGAGAGAGAGACAGACAGACAGACAGACAGACAGACAGAGACAGACAGACAGACAGACAGACAGAGACAGAAACAGAGAGACAGAGAGAGACAGAGACAGAGACAGAGAGACAGACAGACAGTTTTGTGAACTGATTTTATAGCCTGTCTTATAGTCTTTATAGTCTGTCTCTCTTTCTCTCTCTGTCTGTCTGGTTGTCTGTCTGTCTCTCTTTCTCTGTCTGTCTGTCTGGTTGTCTGTCTGTCTCTCTTTCTCTCTCTCTCTGTATGTCTCTCTTTCTCTCTCTCTCTGTCTGGTTGTCTGTCTGTCTCTCTCTTTGTCTGTCTCTGTTTCTTTCTCTCTCTCTCTCTGTCTCTCTCTCTGTGTCTGTCTCTGTCTCTCTCTCTGTCTCTCTTTCTCTCTCTCTCTCTGTCTCTCTCTATGTGTGTCTCTCTGTCTCTCTCTTTCTCTCTCTGTCTCTGTCTCTCTCTGTCTGTCTCTGTCTGTCTGTCTGTCTGTCTCTCTCTTATAATAACCAGAAAGCGCCTCTCTCTGTGTCTGTCTGTCTGTCTGTCTGTCTGTCTGTCTGTCTGTCTGTCTGTCTGTCTGTCTGTCTGTCTGTCTGTCTCTCTCTCTCTCTCTCTCTCTCTCTCTCTCTCTCTCTCTCTCTCTCTCTCTTCTCTTATAATAACCAGAAAGCGCTCTGTCTGTGTCTCTGTCTGTCTGTCTGTCTGTCTGTCTCTCTGTCTTATAATAACCAGAAAGCGCCTCTGTCTCTGTCTGTCTGTCTGTGTGTCTCTCTCTCTTATAATAACCAGAAAGCGCCTCTCTCTGTGTCTCTGTCTGTCTGTCTGTCTCTGTTTCTCTCTCTCTGTGCTTTGTCCTGTCCCCCTCTCCCTTCCCCCTTCTCTACCTGCTTTGTCCTGTCCCCCTCTCCCTCTCTCTTTGAATCTGTGCATTTACCTCACTCCGAGCGAAAGACATTTCAAACAGACCCAATTAGTTACTTGCTTTTGGTTTCGTTTCTGAGGAAAAAAACTTCCCTCGCTGACATCAAAACCAAGTCAGGCTTATGCAATAATTATAAACCCTCCATTCAGAGGGCCTGAGGGCGTCCTTCTCAGTTTGAGTTCGTTTCAAATCGTAAAGTTTCAATTCAAAAAAGGGTTCCAAGTAGTTGGCGCCTTATTCAAACGTCACGTCTTGAGCAGATACGGAGCCTCGCGTCTCAGTGCATTATTATTTT
>JABMCL010001273.1:137500-185000 GCA_018857735.1 Alviniconcha marisindica | reverse complement strand
ACTGATCGACACAGAATTACTGTCATCGAGTCAAAACGATTCACTACTATTCACTAGTACTACACAGAAAATGCACCATGCAGACGACGGCTATAAAAAGAATGGACCTAGAGAGGAATCGGCAACTGATTAAGCTCGATCCTGTGTCTAAATAAGATCTAAATAAACATTCTAAGATGCCAGATTATATTACACATGGCTTGGTGCATAAAAAGGACTAGGTAAACAAAGAGTAGGTAAACAAACAAGCGGTCAAAATATTAAGGGAGTAAACAGATTTGAAAATGGCGCGCACCGGCGGCTATTGCCGGTCGGCTGTGAGAAGGCCATGTGGCGTTACGCAACACGCAGCGCTTCAAAACAAAAGCGTCGTCTGCTCCGGTTCCTGGGTTACTAACAGTACAGTAATGAAATTGCATGGATCTGATAACCGGGGCGGGATTATTGTAAAAACGTACAAAGAGCACTTGCTCACAAATGTAAAACTGGTTTAACCCACTTAAGCTGCTGCTCTTTCTCAACAAAATCCCATGCGAAGGGAAGTAACTGTGTCAAATGATCCTGGTATACAACTTTAAAAATAAATAATAAAGACCAAACAAAAGTTTCAGCTCACTTAGTATTTTCCCCCGTTTGCGAATACAGTGATCTTGTATTATATATATCCAACAGGCTTTGATTTTTTCACTAAAAAATAATAGCATAAAAACAAAATAATCCCCAAGTCAGAAATGTCCGCATCTGAATGTCAGGTTTTGGGGTGTCTACGGGGTAACTGACTTTGTAAAATTTCCAGTTTGAATCTCCAAAGATGAAGCTCCGTGAGTTTGTTGGGGTGCCCACGGTAAGCGACTAGGCCAGATTTGCAGTTCAGATATTGAAGGATGAAGCTCCGAAGCCATTGCTAACACGTAACACTAACAGTAGGGCTTTCATTTATTTTTATCACGTGTCCATCTCACAGCTTTGAAAATTCACAGTGTCTCTCAAACTCCACCGAACTTTGAACAAAAGACATTGCCGGAAGTAGTAAACAATAGTGGAAATGAGGCTACAAGTCTCGCAAGAATCCCATTCCTATTTACATAAGCTGAGATGCTAGTATGGATCGTCTGCTAGCCGGCCACTACCCGGTGGTCTGGGGTTGCATGGTAAAGCAAAAGAGCGGGCGGTCTGGGGCCAAGTGGGTTAAAAGAAACTGATGTGATTTAAAGTACGGTCTTTTGTTCATTTTTCAGAGTACCATACCTGTGTATGTCAATCGTCTGAACTCAATTGAGACTGTGATCCCGTATGAATACCACAGGTAAATTATAGGTTTATTTTATGTTTATAAATATAATTGAATGCTTTTAAATGTATACCATGACTGACAAAGTATGTTACAAAAATACAAGTGTAAAACAAATAGTGAAAAAGATTAGCTTAAGTATGAATTAAATGATGTTGGTATACATGCCTCAACTAGATCATACTTCACAAAATGGCTCATACTCGACTATAGATCTATAGCCAGAGGCCCAGCATTGAAGTTGTGATTTTCAAGCCTCATCAGTACAAAGTATGATGGTTGTTTCATGCAGTAGAGTGTCACAGGAAAAGAGAGAGCTGAAAGCCTCTAGTGGCTTTTGTGTGCTTAACAGTAGGGAATACAATACTATTTCTGTTGATGATGATTGAATTTCAAACCCAGTCTCAATCGCATTGAAAGTTTAACCAGTCAAGTGAAAACTTGGTATCATTCATTCATTGTTTATGTACATGTATGCATAGACAATGATATGTTAGTGTATATGGTTTGGAATTTTGTCTTCTTCAGTTTCGACTTCTGTTTGAATCAAGAGGAGTATGCTGGTTCACCTACAGAGAACCTGGGACAGGTGGTGTTTGGGGAACGCATTCGGCCTTCAATGTACATTGTGAGTATAGTGATAACTAATAAAAAGTAGTATGATGCCTGGCTTAGAAACATGAACAGTCCTCAGCAGAATGGTCATAACATTAACAATGACTTGTTTTTCTGTGCTGGTGAGAACATGACTGTCCTCATAACAGTGACTTTAGTGTTTCTGTGCTGGTGAGAACATGACTGTCCTCATAACAGTGACTAGTGTTTCTGTGCTGGTGAGAACATGACTGTCATGAGTCATTTAGAGCAATGCGGCCCTTTAACTGAATTGTAGATAGATCTATAGGTAATTGGTTTTTATTTTAATGCCCAGTCACTTAGTTTCTGTGCGCCTGATAGAAATTTTAAGTGAGGGTCACAATGACTCTCTGTCCAAAAACGTAAGAGTCAAACAGCCTGAACTGGGGGTCACAGCACTGAAGTAGCCTATAATATGAATATTCAGTAGCAACTGTTTTTGTATGAAAACAAAAAAACAAATCACACCACAAATGATCCATCATTGCTATCTTTACATTTACAGTTATTTAGTACGATAAAAAAAATCTAAAAAATCTAACCCTTTCAATTTTAATCATTTTAGAAGTGTTCATTCTTTCAAATGCTGCTCTCACTTAACAACAAGGGAAAAAAAGAAAAAAAGAGGCAAAGGTTTTGGATCATGTGCATGCCCCGCTTTTTAGATTTGGCCATCTCTCAGTTGCAAAATGGCCCCATCCGGATCTCAGATTCTCACAGTTCTGCAGTGATTTTTGCTTTCATCAGGTAGCTAAATAATCAGTTGTAATTACCATTTTTGCAACAAGAAGTTACAATTACTTCTTTATTTTGCTTCCTTCACTGTCTTATTTTTTTATATATTGTAACAGCCATGGAACAGCCTCAGCTCTGTTTGAGGTTGTTCTGATGGAATACAGCACATCACTGAAGGAAGCAAGCGGGGTACACAAGTAATTGTGGCAAAAACCAGTAATTATAGTAAATCATTTGGCTGCCAAGGTGATGGGTAGATCACTGTGGGATTGCAACATCCATTTTGCAACTGAGCAGTAGTAAAAATGAGGGATGTGGTGTTGGCCTTCGCCAGAATTCAGTTGCTTTTATACTACCTACTACAGTTGCACCAGTCAAACGTATGCTAGACTATGGTTGCGCAAGGATCTTTTTCAGCAGCTTTAATACTTCTCTCTCTCAACGATAATATTTCCATCAGACTTGGCTGCTGAGTGCTTCTTCGCTCATGTAAGCCAGGTAAAAGCGACATGATTTTAGCCAAAGTGAAAACAAAGACATAGAAAGGAAGTGACAGCATAGAAAGGAAGTGAATTTCCAACTAATCAGCTTTGAAATACAACTGACGGAAATGATGTTTAAACCAATAAGCATTGCAGACAGGAATGCGGTTAGGCCAGCAGAGTTTTGCATTCCGAACCTTGCTGATCTGGTTTCATTGATGCGCTGTTCAAATATGTACGTAATAGACCCGCGGTTGTGCTTGTCAGGAGCACTGACTGTAAATGCTAAATGTCTGTTGTGGTGAAACATATTTATTTGGCATACAATACAGGATAGAAAGAGCAATGGATGATGGTGATAATTGTCCATTTGTGGAGTGCTCCAAACAGCTGTTGCACTAGCTCAATTTGATATAACCGTCATGTTTGAGTGGACTTTAAAAAAAAGCCAGATATAATATCAGTTTGTGGAATGTTCAGACATCTGTGACCCTACCTCACCCAGACTGACTGGGCATTAAACGCCAGTCACTGTCTGTGGCCCTAGCAGTGATGCTCATAGTGCATGCTTAGGCTGTCTCATTGCCAAGGCACATGCACATACAGAAGAGAGAAAAGGGATAGCAAACTGGGGATATGAGACAGCACCATCGGGGCTCGACATTAAGGACTGCCCGGGGCAGGTAGACCCCGCTGTCGGGCAGTCCATCTTCTTGGTCAAGTTGCCTAACCGGACAGGTGATTTTTGTTTTTTTTAATTGCAAATCTCTTTCTCCCTTTTCCCACCCTTCTCCCTCTCTCTCGTTTTAAGGCAGCAAACTGCTTAATTTATTTTATTTTTAGCACGTGTAAACATCAATAGCACAGGTCTGTAGAGTTATCTCCCTTGAGCATTCTTATCACCATTAGAAAGAACATGTGTTGTGATTGGCTGCTTTATTGTGGGTCAACCAATGAAACATTTTGTTGCTCACACTGTTGTGAGGTCCAGAAAAGTTGTACTATGCTACTGAGTAGGGTGCTTGGGGCCAAGGTTGTTTGTACACAGAGGGAAGGGGGTTCTGGGTGGGTAGTAGACTGATCTTACAACTGCACTCTCATTCTGAGTCAAGTTGTTGGCTTTACAATTTTCCCTTTTTACATCTGCATGGTCCAACAAGAGACCTGCACAGATCTACACCACTCAGTGTGGCTGAGACCTAGTTGGTAGCAGTGCTCAGGCACTGTGATCTTTTGATTCTGAAAATTATTTTATTATATATATTTAATGCACAGTAATGTGACTGCTTATTCGTGAAGGTTAATCAGGTGCATGTTGCTATTTTTGTTTGTTTGCTAAAAATAGGTAAAGCAAAGTATACAATGAGTTTGGTGGTGGAATAATCTTTCTTTTCTTTTTTTGGAAACCTGATACCATAGCTGAAGGGAGGCAACTCTTTTCTTTTGAAGTCAGCCTGGTTCAGTTTTGTGTGGTAGTGAGATATGTTGCAGTACACAGTCTTATTATTTATTTATTTGTGTGTGTAAGTTACGGATACATATTATATACTGGCAGTCATTTACAGTATGTTTTCCATTTATGTCCAAACATAGAATTATATGCCAAATGAAGTTGATTTGCTTACTAGTTCAGTATAAATCCATGAGGTGCAGTTCATTGCTTGATACCAGGTTAAAATAAAATAAATGTGTTTCTGCAAAATCAGGAGAACTACACTGAAAATGACTGCAAACAATTTTAACTCAGAAGACAGAAAAATGTTTATTAAAATGGGGGGTGGGGGGGGGGGGGACGGGGAGTGTTCAAACTTCTTTTATGGTTATACACAGCTTCTCAAGACGTCTTGGTTTTTGTTGCCAGCTGAAGTTCAACCAGAATGAGACGTGCAAGCCCACATGCCAGAAACATTACAAGGAGGGAAACTCGGAGGATGTCAAGAAACTGAACTTTCTCAAGAAAGGCATCAGCCTGAATTATCAGCACCACTGGTTTGTAGCAATTTCTTTTCCTTCTTCTGCTGTTGCTTCTCTCTCTGTGTCTCTAGTGAGCCGGTTTGGCCTAGGGGTAAGGCATTAGGCTGGTAAGCAGAAGGACCTCGGTTCGATACCGCTTCGGCTCTCCTTTCTCTTCAAAAAGGTTGTGGTTTGTGGACACCGTCTTGTGACTTTGTCCACCACTTCCTACAGAAATATTAAAATGGCTCTCATCGCTGCCCATCTTAATGTAGCAGTCATTCTGGTGGTGACGGTGTAGCGATAGGTATATAATCTCCCTCTCCCACCACCTCCATACCCCCTTCTCCCCATCCCTAATAAGCCGTACGGTTTCTGTGGACGTTAAGCACCATGTTTACTTGCTCTCTGTCTCTCATTCTCTCTGTGTCTGTCTCTGTCTCTTTTTCTTCTTCTTCTTTTGTTACTTATTCTTGTCTTTTGCTTTTTCCCCGTCCTCTGTTGTATCCATCTTCAGTTACTTTCTCCCGTTATGTTTCCTCTTCTAATTTCTCTTTTATTAATGAAAAAGCTCTGGTGATGTGGTGTTGTGGAATAACACTGCACTAACATCCACAGTGTGAGGTGTTGTGCAGTGCACTGCTATGCTTTAAGGGGGGATATGGTAGTGCAAATTGATTTTTTTCTTTGTCAAATCAAGATTTTGCATTTACTGATTTAGGGTCATTTGAAAGACCTTACATTGTAAGTTTAAAAAAGTATAATTATATGTTGTTTTCGACACCTGTTGCCATGGAAACAATCCAAGATGGCCACCAAACAACCTTTTTAAAATCCCTACTCCTCCAAAGATACTGCACATAGAACAAAACTGCCTTTAGAACTTTAATTAAGATCACAATATCAGACTTCATACAGAAGGGTTTATGGATATCTTAATTTTTGACTTTTTACAAATATTTTACATAAACATGTCGAAAATTTAATGATTTTTATATATTCCATGTTACATAAATATAACAATTTTCACTTTATCAATAAAACCTTCTGTATGAATCAAGATAAATGTACAGAGTAACAACACCATGTCAAGTTTCAAAGCTGTATCTGTATTACAACCAGAGCCTTAGGAATTTTAAGTTGAAAATATGCAACAAAAAGTAATTTAACCGAAAACGATGGAACAAAGTCATCATCACCGTGTGCTTGTATTCCCAGCACCATGATCACTTGATTGTCTCCAATACTGCTTTCGTGGCTAAACACAACCATTCTTGGGTTGACTTCATACGCTACGTTCTTTTTGTCACTGAACTGCGTTCGTGGAGAGATTTCAAATTTCTTGTACTCGCAAAGATCGCAATTCTAAGCAAGCTTTGATGCGAATCCAGCCCTCTGATCCGATCCCTCACACACTGAAATGTACAGTCCGGTTTCTCCACAAGTAGGGCACGAAACATCAGTCAGCAAACAAGTCAACTGGAACACACGAGCAATAAGCCAAGATTGTTCAGTTCCATCTGCAACACGATCTGCAGCCCCCATCATCTCAATTTCTTTTTTGAGAGGCACCCACCACTTTCCGTTCACACGGCGTCTTCACGATCATTCACCCTCACTTTCTTCTCAGCTTTAGCCGTTTGACACAAAAGCATTGTGTCATGAGTCCGCTTATTTTGCTTCCGTGGCATCTCAGGTATTGATGGCAATACACAGTTTCAGGGGAAAAGTGTAACTTTAGGGAATATTTGCAGAAATACTTCGTGAATCAATTGAGCTCGTCAGATTTGTTGACAAATTATCAACAAAACGGAAATCAAGTGCAGTGCATTGTGGGAAGGCCGAGTATAGCCGAGCGTGGCCGGAGTCTTGGTTCTGATTTCTGATTGGTCGATTTCAAAATCCAATAATGTCATGCTAGTCACTACTCCAGATAAGGAGATTTCCGTTGAAAATCAAGGGTCGGCAACAGCGGGAAATCTATTTATGGTCGGTCTCGGCGATTATGACATTAAACTTGGAACAAAGAAGAAAGGTCGACCTCTCCAACGATACCAAACTTGACCTACTTTTCGCTCGACTTCAGGCCGTCGTCAGGGGTCAAACAATGTGCTTTTCTCCCAAAATAAATTCAAAACAAAGCAACAAACTTTGATAAACACTCTTTATTGGCACATTTGAAGGCATTAAAAACAATTTTCATGCAAAACATGGCTGAAAATGTGTTAATAGGTGTCAAAGAGTACATATGTGTTGGAGAAAGAAAACAAATGACAAAAAACTTTTTGGGTCATATTTGCACAACCGTATCCGGCCTTAATTATTGAAACGGGCAGATGACCTGTTGTAGATTATTGCGGATGAGTAATTGCGTGGGTGTAGATTGTGTGAGTGTGGTTCACTAATCGATGGTAAATGTGCTGCTGTTGCAGGATTGTGGACAACATGCCAGTGACCTGGTGCTACCAGGTGGACAACGGACAGAAGTATTGTTCCACAGGGTTCCCAGTGGGCTGCTACGTCAACAAACAAGGCAAACCCAAGGACTTCTGCGTCACCAGTGTACGTTCAGCTTTTCACCTCCCTCTTTCCCTGTGTGGATACAGCACCGCTTGTCACTGCATCCGCACCATCTGCAAGTGGATCAGCAACCTTGTTTCTGTCTCCAACACTAATGGAAGCTTGTCATAATGGAGAGAAAGGCATATTTATCATATATTCTATGTTTGTGAGAGAGAAAAAATAAAAAGGTTCCTTAATAGGAAACAAATGGCTAAATGTTTATTTTGAGCTTGCTGTTCATTACCTCTGAACCTTTTGGTTCAGTTTCCAACTGAGCTGTGCTCCTGATCAGTTGGATGAATTTGTGTTTTAGCACGCGTTCAGCCAGGCAGACACATACTACCTGTTCAACCACGTGGACATTGTCATTGATTATCATCCTGGATCAGCGGAGGACTGGGGATCCACCCTCTCTGGCAACCGTGGCCGCATTGTTGCTGCCAAGGTCATTCCTCGCAGGTTGGTTTTTACCGGGACCAGTACTGTTGTAGAGAACTTGTCACCGACTAGGAAATACGGACAGTGAATCAGAATTACTTCCCAAGAATGGGGTATTGCAGCTGTGTTGCACAGTCTTCATCTGCCCTCATTTGATAGATGTAAAATTGAAGTTGTGGGAAGGGAGGATTTTTTTTTCTTTTCTGTGGTGCAGGCAGAACTGGCTAGGTGTGTTGTATGCTACAGGTGGGGGCATGTTAAGGAACCCTTTGTGGCAGATCACTGCTGCCCCTGCAAGACTGTTGAAAGTACAGCATCACTGGGAATGAATTGTTTCTTGGGCTTAGTACTGCAACTGTGGCTTTTCTGTTCCCGAGAAAAAGTGGCCTGAATTTTCCGAGAGGGAAATTAAAGTGAAATGATGAATGTACAAAATGCAAGTTACTGATGGTGTTTGTTGGTGTGGGGTGAGCCACAGGGCAAAAGTTGTGATTTATCAGAAACCAGAGTGTGCTTCCTTCCCTGTTGTAGAGAAGTGCTACAAGAAACCAGAGTGTGCTTCCTTCCCTGTTGTAGAGAAGTGCTACAATGGTCTGTGTGGCCTCCATTGGTCAGCTTTGCTCTAGTAATGGCAGAAGGTTAGCGTCAAGCTCAGTCTGCAAGGGTGTGATGTCAGCACGCAGCTTCCCCACTTCTGGGCTCATCACAGAATGCATGTCATAATTATATTCTTCCCAAGTCCACTCTCTGATTTGCTTTGTGACTAGAAGGGAATGGGGGGGGGGGGGGGGATGTTACAGTCTTGGAATACTTTATGAGACATAATTATTTTGTCTCTGTGGAAATGTCATTGCTGTTTGAGCAGTTTCTAATTGTATGTACCATGCAGTGTGTTATGCCTGCTGATTTTGAGAGCTGGGGTGTAGAAGGGGAGTAAGGTTGAAATGTGTGCTGTGTGTGTGTGACCTGCAGCATTGACCACCAGAGCAGCAAAGAAGGGGGGCCCTGTTCAGCCAGCGCACCAGTCTTGGGCCTCAAGGGGAGCACACTGTCGGGGGAGGTCAAAATCAACTACACATACTCCGTCTTCTGGAGGGTTTGTACTGTTTCTCCCTCCCTCTAAGCCTTCCTGCTAAGCCTCTACTGCGTCTCCTCTCTAAGCCTCCACTGCGTCTCCTCTCTAAGCCTCCACTGCGTCTCCTCTCTAAGCCTCCACTGCGTCTCCTCTCTAAGCCTCCACTGCGTCTCCTCTCTAAGCCTCCACTGCGTCTCCTCTCTAAGCCTCCACTGCGTCTCCTCTCTAAGCCTCCACTGCGTCTTCTCTCTAAGCCTCCACTGTCTCCTCCCTAAGTCTCCGCTGTCTCTTTTCTAAGCCCCCACAATGTCTCCACTCTAAGCCTTCTTTAGCCTCCACTCTAGGCTTCCAGTTTGTCTCCACTCTAAGCCTTTAGTCTCTCCACTCTAAGCCATCACTGCCTCCATTCTAAACTGTAGTCTTATCTCCACTCTAAGCCATCACTGCCTCCATTCTAAACCTTAGTCTGTCTCCACTCTAAGCCACTAGCATAGGCAGGTCTGCTGAAGCAATGAGAACTGTATGACTTTTGTTGTGTCCTTTTGTTTTCAGCAGGGGTGGAAATTGTCTTTGTGTTGGTTGGTTGGTGTGGGGGTGAGGTTCTTTGTGTTGGTTGGTTGGTGTGGGGGTGAGGTTCTTTGTGTTGGTTGGTGTGGGGGTGAGGCTCTTTGTGTTGGTTGGTGTGGGGGCGAGGTTCTTTGTGTTGGCTGGTGTGGGGGTGAGGCTCTTTGTGTTGGTTGGTGTGGGGGCGAGGTTCTTTGTGTTGGCTGGTGTGGGGGTGAGGTTCTTTGTGTTGGTTGGTGTGGGGGTGAGGCTCTTTGTGTTGGTTGGTGTGGGGGTGAGGCTGTGTTGGTTGGTGTGGGGGTGAGGCTGTTTGTGTTGGTTGGTGTGGGGGTGAGGCTGTTTGTGTTGGTTGGTGTGGGGGTGAGGCTGTTTGTGTTGGTTGGTTGGTGTGGGGGTGAGGCTGTTTGTGTTGGTTGGTTGGTGTGGGGGTGAGGCTGTTTGTGTTGGTTGGTTGGTTGGGGGTGAGGCTGTTTGTGTTGGTTGGTGTGGGGGTGAGGCTCTTTGTGTTGGTTGGTGTGGGGGTGAGGCTCTTTGTGTTGGTTGGCTGATGTGGGGGTGAGGCTGCCACCTGTGCAAGGATTAGTTTTGGATGAACGCTGGTTAAAAAGTGCACCAGAGTGCACAGATTTCAGTCAGATTGATCACATTTTCTTGGGGCCAAATCTCTGACCCCCCCCCCCCCCCCCCCCCATTGTTTTAAAAGAATTGTATTTGATATGGTTATTTGGCTTTGCCACTCAGTGAGCTGGGATCTTTTCTTGTCTGGGACAGACCGCATTTTCCAAGATTCAGTGCTGATCAGTCCCCAAATACTGTGAAGGTTTCTTCTGGTTTTAGTGCTCCCTGTTCTTGAGGCTTGGTTTGCATAAGAGTAAGTTATAGCCTGCACAAGGTATGAGGTGAGTGAGTGTGCTAAGATGGCCTGTGTTGTGTTATGCGTGCAGCAAAACGCCAACATCAAGTGGTCCTCACGATGGGACTACATCCTGGAGTCCATGCCACACACAAACATCCAGTGGTTCAGGTCAGTGCATGGACAGCTGTACTCCTCACGTTTCATAACGGGGCATATTTGACACTTCATTGTTCCTTTTCTGAAAGTTTTCATGTTTTTTTTGGGGGGGGGGAAGGGGGGTGTTACCCCTTGGAAGATGAAAGGGGGGGGGGGTACCCCTAGGAAGATGAACAGCCAGGAGGAGCAGTCCTGTTAATGGCTGCTGGGGCAAAACTGTGCTTAAGAAACGGGAGAAATGAAATCAGTATGTTCCACTGAAGCAGTTCAGAAATTGAGAAGAATCAGACTGCCACTTTATTTGTTCTTGACACCAACCCTGCTGCCAGATGCAAGCGTTCCAGCAATTGAACCTGCTGGTGATTGTTGTTTTCTGGTTGCATGGTGGCCGTAATTTGTGGGGTGGTGTATGTGTGTGTCTGCATATGTTGCAGCTTCCAGAATCTGCTGGTGATCAAGTGACAGGCACGGTGGCCGTAATTTGTGGAGCGGTTTTGATGGGTTGTGTGTGTGTGTGTGTGTGTTGCAGCATTCTGAACTCCCTGGTGATTGTGGTGTTCCTGTCGGGCACGGTGGCTATAATTTGTGGAGCGGTTTTGATGGGTGGTGTGTGTGTTGCAGCATTCTGAACTCCCTGGTGATTGTGGTGTTCCTGTTGGGCACGGTGGCTATAATTTGTGGAGCGGTTTTGATGGGTGGTGTGTGTGTTGCAGCATTCTGAACTCCCTGGTGATTGTGGTGTTCCTGTCGGGCATGGTGGCCATGATCATGCTGCGCACCCTGCACAAGGACATCGCCCGCTACAACCAGATGGACAACGCTGTGAGTGCTCACACAGTGCCAGACTGCAATATCTGCCCTTGCACTGTGTCACTGGGATGAGAAATGTGAAAGTGACTGTCATAGTGGAGAAAGTGTATGCCAGATCTTTTGAAAATGAACGTTGTGCTATGTGATCGCGGTTACTAGTCTTGATGAGGGAATAATTGAAATTTATTCTTTTGGGTATTGGTACAACACGCTTAGTCGTGCATTGTGTTTCTGTAGAGTCGGTTGTTTTATGCTGTAATTATTGGTTTGACACGTCTGTGTTCACTAGTTAGGAACAGCATGGGTGTGTATGCATGTGTGAGACCAGAGTGGTGATGAGGTTGCGGTTGTGTTCCAGGAGGACGCCCAGGAGGAGTTTGGCTGGAAGCTGGTGCACGGCGACGTGTTTCGCCCCCCACGTAAAGGCATGCTGCTGTCCGTGATGGTTGGCACCGGCACACAGATCTTCTTCATGACTCTCATCACGCTGGGTGAGCAGTGCTTGCCTGCCCCCTCAGCTGAGCTGTTCAACTTGTAGAGAAGGGTTTTTACTGGAGGAAGAAGAGGGGTGTTTGGTTTGGAGGAAGAGGGGTGTTCGTTTTGGAGGAAGAGGAAGAGGGGTGTTCGTTTTGGAGGAAGAGGGGTGTTCATTTTGGAGGAAGAGGGGTGTTCATTTTGGAGGAAGAGGGGTGTTCACAGAAGGATGAAAAGGAGGGGTTGTTAAAGGAGGAAAAGGTGTTTGTGAAGAAGAAGAGAGGGGTGTTCACAGAAGGATAAAAAGGAGGGGTTGTTAAAGGAGGAAAAGGTGTTTGTGAAGAAGAAGAAAGGGGGTGGTCACTGAAAGAGGAAGAGATAGCGTCACTGAAGAGGAAAAGATGTTTGGTGGACAGGAAGAGATGGAGGAAGAAGAGGTGTAGTGGTATCATGTATGTTTGGATGATTTGCAGTGTTGTGGTTGGTACTGAGTGTCTGTGCATATCGGTAGTTCTTTGTATCATGGGTGTGTGGATAGTTGGTATGGTTGTTGGTGATGGGTGCTGTGTGTGTTTGCAGTGTTTGCCTGCCTGGGTTTCCTGTCCCCAGCCAACAGAGGTGCCCTGATGACCTGCGCTTTGGTAAGTTGATGCCACCAGTACTCTCGGATGGCGCTTGCCACTGACACACTTCAAAGCAACCTTCACTTCTTCCTCTTCACTGGTTCCCCCCCCCCCTTCCTACCTGAGCAGTGTGTAATTAGACAGCAGTTGACATTTGGTAATAGATAGCAGATCCATGAGCTTCAGAGCTGCCAACTGCCTTGATATAAAAGTGGTTCATGCCTTGTTGAGCTAGAAAGAAGTACATCCTGTTTCACCTGTCTGGTTCACTCATTCTCTCAGGTAAATGGTATCTAGATCATCAGTGTACCTGACCTGCCGTGAACTTGATGCAGAGAACTATTTAGCGTGCTCTTTGCCCCTTTCTTCTGAATTATTGATTATATATGGCACCTCTGTGCGTGTGCGCCTGTGGGTGATCCTCACTGCCAAGGCTAAACCATTATGAAATTGGAATAAAGATACTGTGCGTGTGTGCAGGTGCTGTATGTGTGTCTAGGAACACCCTCGGGCTACGTCTCCTCCAGACTGTACAAAAGTAAGTGGGTGCATCCTTGCGCAGGAAAAGTGGGAGATCCCACACTAAGGAGGAATGGCTTGTGCCTGTTTGTAAATTATCCTTTTGCTTTGCTCAGTTATTGTCTTTGTTGTATGTTCACTTATCATTGTCTTTGTCATCACTGTTACCAGTTGTTTATAGGCCTGTGTTATTGTCTCAGTTCTTGTAACTCAAAAGTGATGTTGACCTGAATTTCCCTAGACACAGTCTTTTTGCGTTGGTTACATGCTGTACAGTCAGAGACAGAGACAGATGGGGAGTGAGAGAAAGACAGACAAAGGGAATGGTGGTTGTGGTCAGAGTTGCATTCTAGAGGAAGACACTAATGATTTACATGTTTTGCAGTGTTTGGTGGAGAGAAGTGGAAGTCCAACGTCATCCTGACAGCTTTCCTCTGCCCTGGGTGAGTTGGCACAGTTGCTAAGATCTCAGACAGTGATGCAGGCAGTATCGGCCGTAACACATTGAAATGACTTGATACTTTATAAATAGGAAATTGATACATACCACATCCACTGCTTACCGTAACCTAAGTAAATCCAACAAAACCAAGTGAATGTGCTGGGTGGCTGTTAGGGTTTTCCTGCGCTAATAGATGCCGTCTTGAACTAAACTGAGTGCCGATTTGTGATGAAGAGCTAGCGCTTTGTGTGTGTGTGTGACAGGGTGGTGTTTAGCTTGTTCTTCGTGCTGAACCTGGTGCTGTGGATCAAGGGCTCCAGCGCCGCCATCCCCTTCAGCACCCTCGTCGCCCTGCTGGCCCTCTGGTTCGGCATCTCCGTGCCCCTCACCTTCGTCGGGGCCTACTTCGGCTTCCGCAGGCGGGTCAGTGGCTTTGGTGTTTGTTGCGATCGCAGGCTGTCAGATGAGGACAGTTTAGTCCGGACAGGAATGCGTACCCGGTTGTGAAAGTCTGGGAAAAGCCGGGTCAGTAGGAAAAAGCCTTCATGTGTTGGTTTTTATCTGGACCTAGGAAAAGGTAAAAGTGAGGACAGCTTCAGTGAACAGAATGACCAGAAGTGGCAAAGGATTAAAACTAATGATGTGCGCCTCCAACAAGCAACAAACAATAATTGTAGAAAGGTTTCAGGTTGTGGCAGAACATTTTTGTTTGCAGGCTTGACATGTTTCAGACATGTGAAACTTGCACGCAGTCTTCAATGACATAGGGTTTCTGGACATGTTTCAGACATGTGAAACTTGCACGCAGTCTTCAATGATATAGGGTTTCTGGACATGTTTCAGACATGTGAAACTTGCACATAGTCTTCAGTGATATAGGGTTTCTGGACATGTTTCAGACATGTGAAACTTGCACACAGTCTTCAATGATATAGGGTTTCTGGACATGTTTCAGACATGTGAAACTTGCACACAGTCTTCAATGATATAGGGTTTCTGGACATGTTTCAGACATGTGAAACTTGCACACAGTCTTCAGTGATATAGGGTTTCTGGACATGTTTCAGACATGTGAAACTTGCACACAGTCTTCAATGATATAGGGTTTCTGGACATGTTTCAGACATGTGAAACTTGCACACAGTCTTCAGTGATATAGGGTTTCTGGCTGAGCTCTAAGCCTAGGCTTTTTGCTCTCAAGCTTTCAATCTGAACACCATGTGGTACCGTGTTGACTGGTGGAATTCACAGTGATATAAGTGATTCCAGCAGTGAAATGAATGTAATTTGCTTAATTACTGTTTGATACGTCTCTTTATCATTGAACAGACATCATTATTTATTTTGAAGGTTGTGTTGGGAATCCACCATTCAGAACAGTTGTGGAATCTTTCACTCTGCTGCACTGCTTTAGCTCGTGAGGAAAACGTGACTGTCACTTCTGGCTGCAACACCAAAAAACTAACCAAAAGGAGTTGCTGCAACTTTGTGGTGGTCTGAACCATGTGAGTGATTGGCAGCCCAGACCCCTCTGTGGTGGTCTGAACCATGTGAGTGACTGGCAGCCCAGACCCCTCTGTGGTGGTCTGAACCATGTGAGTGATGGCAGTCCAGACCCCTCTGTGGTGGTCTGAACCATGTGAGTGATTGGCAGCCCAGACCCCACTGTGGTGGTCTGAACCATGTGAGTGGCAGCCCAGACCCCTCTGTGGTGGTCTGAACCATGTGAGTGATTGGCAGCCCAGACCCCTCTGTGGTGGTCTGAACCATGTGAGTGACTGGCAGCCCAGACCCCTCTGTGGTGGTCTGAACCATGTGAGTGATTGGCAGCCCAGACCCCACTGTGGTGGTCTGAACCATGTGAGTGGCAGCCCAGACCCCTCTGTGGTGGTCTGAACCATGTGAGTGGCAGCCCAGACCCCTCTGTGGTGGTCTGAACCGTGTGAGTGATTGGCAGCCCAGACCCCTCTGTGGTGGCCTGAACCATGTGAGTGGCAGCCCAGACCCCTCTGTGGTGGTCTGAACCATGTGAGTGGCAGCCCAGACCCCTCTGTGGTGGTCTGAACCATGTGAGTGGCAGCCCAGACCCCTCTGTGGTGGTCTGAACCATGTGAGTGGCAGCCCAGACCCCTCTGTGGTGGTCTGAACCATGTGAGTGGCAGCCCAGACCCCTCTGTGGTGGTCTGAACCATGTGAGTGGCAGCCCAGACCCCTCTGTGGTGGTCTGAACCATGTGAGTGACTGGCAGCCCAGACCCCTCTGTGGTGGTCTGAACCATGTGAGTGAGTGGCAGCCCAGACCCCACTGTGGTGGTCTGAACCATGTGAGTGATTGGCAGCCCAGACCCACTGTGGTGGTCTGAACCATGTGAGTGATTGGCAGCCCAGACCCACTGTGGTGGTCTGAACCATGTGAGTGACTGGCAGCCCAGACCCCTCTGTGGTGGTCTGAACCATGTGAGTGACTGGCAGCCCAGACCCCTCTGTGGTGGTTCTGAACCGATGTGAGTGATTGGCAGCCCAGACCCCACTGTGGTGGTCTGAACCATGTGAGTGGCAGCCCAGACCCCTCTGTGGTGGTCTGAACCATGTGAGTGATTGGCAGCCCAGACCCCTCTGTGGTGGTCTGAACCATGTGAGTGATTGGCAGCCCAGACCCCACTGTGGTGGTCTGAACCATGTGAGTGGCAGCCCAGACCCCTCTGTGGTGGTCTGAACCATGTGAGTGGCAGCCCAGACCCACTGTGGTGGTCTGAACCGTGTGAGTGATTGGCAGCCCAGACCCCTCTGTGGTGGTCTGAACCATGTGAGTGGCAGCCCAGACCCCTCTGTGGTGGTCTGAACCATGTGAGTGATTGGCAGCCCAGACCCCACTGTGGTGGTCTGAACCATGTGAGTGGCAGCCCAGACCCCTCTGTGGTGGTCTGAACCATGTGAGTGATTGGCAGCCCAGACCCCTCTGTGGTGGTCTGAACCATGTGAGTGACTGGCAGCCCAGACCCCTCTGTGGTGGTCTGAACCATGTGAGTGATTGGCAGCCCAGACCCCTCTGTGGTGGTCTGAACCATGTGAGTGATGGCAGCCCAGACCCCTCTGTGGTGGTCTGAACCATGTGAGTGATTGGCAGCCCAGACCCCACTGTGGTGGTCTGAACCATGTGAGTGGCAGCCCAGACCCCTCTGTGGTGGTCTGAACCATGTGAGTGGCAGCCCAGACCCCTCTGTGGTGGTCTGAACCGTGTGAGTGATTGGCAGCCCAGACCCCTCTGTGGTGGCCTGAACCATGTGAGTGGCAGCCCAGACCCCTCTGTGGTGGTCTGAACCATGTGAGTGGCAGCCCAGACCCCTCTGTGGTGGTCTGAACCATGTGAGTGGCAGCCCAGACCCCTCTGTGGTGGTCTGAACCATGTGAGTGGCAGCCCAGACCCCTCTGTGGTGGTCTGAACCATGTGAGTGGCAGCCCAGACCCCTCTGTGGTGGTCTGAACCATGTGAGTGATTGGCAGCCCAGACCCCTCTGTGGTGGTCTGAACCATGTGAGTGATTGGCAGCCCAGACCCCATGTGGTGGTCTGAACCGTGTGAGTGATTGGCAGCCCAGACCCCATGGTGGTCTGAACCATGTGAGTGACTGGCAGCCCAGACCCCTCTGTGGTGGTCTGAACCATGTGAGTGATTGGCAGCCCAGACCCCTCTGTGGTGGTCTGAACCATGTGACCGTGGGGGAGTGATGGCAGCCCAGACCCCTCTGTGGTGGTCTGAACCATGTGAGTGAGTGGCAGCCCAGACCCCACTGTGGTGGTCTGAACCATGTGAGTGATTGGCAGCCCAGACCCCTCTGTGGTGGTCTGAACCATGTGAGTGAGTGGCAGCCCAGACCCCTCTGTGGTGGTCTGAACCATGTGAGTGGCAGCCCAGACCCCTCTGTGGTGGTCTAAACCGTGTGAGTGACTGGCAGCCCAGACCCCTCTGTGGTGGTCTAAACCGTGTGAGTGATGGCAGCCCAGACCCCTCTGTGGTGGTCTAAACCGTGTGAGTGATGGCAGCCCAGACCCCATGTGGTGGTCTGAACCGTGTGAGTGATTGCAGCCCAGACCCCATGTGGTGGTCTAAACCGTGTGAGTGATTGCAGCCCAGACCCCATGTGGTGGTCTGAACCGTGTGAGTGATTGCAGCCCAGACCCCTCTGTGGTGGTGAATTACTTGTGTACAGCCAGTGGATGCAGTGGTGGTGAATTACTTGTGTACAGCCAGTGGATGCAGTGGTGGTGAATTACTTGTGTACAGCCAGTGGATGCAGTGGTGGTGAATTACTTGTGTACAGCCAGTGGATGCAGTGGTGGTGAATTACTTGTGTACAGCCAGTGGATGCAGTGGTGGTGAATTACTTGTGTACAGCCAGTGGATGCAGTGGTGGTGAATTACTTGTGTACAGCCAGTGGGTGCAGTGGTGGTGAATTACTTGTGTACAGCCAGTGGGTGCAGTGGTGGTGAATTACTTGTGTACAGCCAGTGGATGCAGTGGTGGTGAATTACTTGTGTACAGCCAGTGGATGCAGTGGTGGTGAATTACTTGTGTACAGCCAGTGGATGCAGTGGTGGTGAATTACTTGTGTACAGCCAGTGGATGCAGTGGTGGTGAATTACTTGTGTACAGCCAGTGGATGCAGTGGTGGTGAATTA
This sequence comes from Alviniconcha marisindica, assembly GCA_018857735.1. Taxonomy (NCBI): domain Eukaryota; kingdom Metazoa; phylum Mollusca; class Gastropoda; family Provannidae; genus Alviniconcha; species Alviniconcha marisindica. Next base: position 166,705 of record JABMCL010001273.1, on the reverse strand, counting down.
CTTGTGTACAGCCAGTGGGTGCAGTGGTGGTGAATTACTTGTGTACAGCCAGTGGATGCAGTGGTGGTGAATTACTTGTGTACAGCCAGTGGTTGCAGTGGTGGTCAAGATGAGCAAAGGCAGGAGGAGCTGATTCATTTCCATCAGTGGAAAATACGCGGTGGTGATGCTTTCTTGGTGATATCCGTTATGTGATGTAAAATCTTGATGCTGCTCAGCTAAAGTATTGGTGCAATCCAGGTAATAGGCTGATGATGATCCCATCCAGGTGATAATGATGATGCTGATCGAGTGATGATGATGCTGACCAGATGATGGAGTGGTGATGCTGTCCAGCTGATAGAATGATGATGATACTGTCCGGGTGATTGAGTGATGATGATGCGATCCATGTGATGGTGATAGTGATGCAGTCCAGGTGATAGTATGATAGTGATGTTGACCCGGTGATAGAGGGTGACATAATGATGATGATGTACGTTGACTGTTGTTGCCAGCCCATTGAGCATCCAGTGCGCACAAACCAGATCCCTCGCCAGATCCCAGACCAGTCTCTGTACACCCGCCCCGTGCCTGGCATCATCATGGGCGGCGTGCTGCCCTTCGGCTGCATCTTCATCCAGCTCTTCTTCATCCTCAACAGCATCTGGTCAGTCCTGGCCCTGCAAGGCTCAGCATTGCTCGGAGGGGGGGGGGGGGGGGGGGGGGGGAGAAAATGTCTTAGTCTTTTTGTCGAAGTTTTGGACCTCTTTTTGTCGCAGTTTTGGACCTTACTTTATGTTTATTGGACAGGTTTCAACAGACAACCCAAGAGCGTCGTCAATCACAGTGTCAAGACAAATCTAAGTTTGAGATTTTATTGTGCTATTCCATTATTTTGTTTTGCTGCGATCAAAAGATGAGGGTAGGGGTAGAACATAGGTGGGGATATTAAGACAGCTGAGTTAAATGGTGTTTCGGGTATGTGTTGCATTTGTGTTGTGTTGGGTAAGGTGATTCATGGCTTGCTGACTTGCATGAATGATGTGTGTGATGCAGGTCCCATCAGATGTATTACATGTTTGGGTTCCTCTTCTTGGTCTTCGTCATCCTCATCATCACCTGCTCCGAGGCCACCATCCTTCTCTGCTACTTCCACCTCTGTGCTGAGGTATGTTACACTGCACACCACTCTGTGATCCACACCATTCTGATCCACACGCACCACACCACCCACCTCGCTGAGCCGTACATCTTAACCTGCCCCCTCCTCCTGGGATCTCAGTCTCTGCCACTGCCTCTCAGGAAACAGCTTGGTGTTAAACGAGTCAAACGATGTCAATTGCACTACTACACTTGTATAGGAGCGGGGATAGCTCAGGAGTTAGAGTGCCAGACTTGAGATCGAAAGGTCGTGGGTTCAAGGAGCAGTGGGATAAAAAAAATCTGCAGGGTCAGCTTTCTGTGCTGACATAGTCTTGGTGTTTCTTGCTGGTGTCTGTGTTTTGACACGGCCCGAGCCAGGGTGGGGAAGAGCAGTGAAAACTACTCATTGTGTGTTTGCAGGACTACCACTGGTGGTGGCGCGCCTTCTTGACCAGCGGCTTCACTGCCATCTACTTCTTCATCTACTGCATCCACTTCTACTTCACCAAGCTGGAGATGCAGGACAGCGCCAGCGGCTTCCTCTACTTTGGCTACACCTTCATCATTGTTTTTGCCTTCTTCTTGCTCACAGGTGAGAGGTCATGTTGGCTACACCCGTGTTGTTCTCCTCCGTCTTTCTGTCGTTCCTGGGTAAATTGTTTTGTAGTCTTTACCATAGTCTTCTTGCTCACCAGTGAGTGAGTAACCCTCATCTGTGCCTGCATGTTGGTCAGTGGTCTTGTTGGCTGCACCTCTCACTTCATGTGCTCCTGGAACCACTTTTATAGCATGCGCTTTGCTTACTCTCAGCAAAATGCACTGATGCAGTTGACAAAAGGCCCAGTTTTGTTTCATGCTTTTTGCTTACGCTGAGCAAATGCACTGATGCCGTTCACTTAGGTGTAGCTCAATGCAACAGCTACCAGTTTGGGTTTTATGAGCTGCGGTGGATGCTTGCATACATGCAAATGTACTTCAGGCATTGGAAGTGTGGTTACCCTGTGAGGGTCAGTCCGGGGAGGGGTGGGGGGGTATACGATACAAGAAATGATGCTTGCTGGAGACCTTGCCTCACGGAATCTCATCACTAGGTGTGTGTGGTTCATGCATGACGAGGGATGCAGTGTTCTGCTCTGTGGCAGAGACCTGTGTTGACGACCCCATAGATTCGCGCCACTGTTGTTGCACAGAGTAGGCCAAAGATGTGTATGCTGTGGTCAAAAAAGAGTCTGTCAGAACGTATTTTGAGTGACTGTTCGCTGTGCACTTCACGAAATGCTGAAGTTAACGAGAGAGCCTTGTACTTCTTCTTTGTGCATCATTGTGTCCCAGTCTGTACTATCAGATTTGCTGTATGTATTATTTCTGGATTAGGTACAATGTATGTACCTCTTGTTGTTGATGTCTGGGGCATCGGTTAGGGATTCGGGCAGTGGCTGCCGCTCTTCAAGGTCACCATGCTTTTCTTTCTGTCCCAGTCTGTACTATTATATTTGCTGAATGGATTATCTGTGTATTAGGCACAACGTATGTGTCTCTTGTTGATGTGTGGGGCATTGATAGAGATTGGGCGGTGGTTGCTGCTGTTGAAAGTCACCATGCTTTTCTTTCTGTCCTTGTTTTCAGGCAGCATTGGTTTCTTCTCCTGCTTCTGGTTTGTGACCAAGATCTACAGTGTAGTCAAGGTGGATTAGTCGCACCATCTCCTGCCACCCCCTTCAGCAACTACCTTGCATCTCGTCATCCTCATCTACATTAACCATCTTCACCTTGTGGGAAACATTGGCGTCAAGCTCTTTGGACTGAATGGGTTGCATATTCAGTCAGTAATCTTTTTCTTGCTGTACATAATCTCAATTTTGCAATGACTGATGTTGATGTCTTTTTTAAATTTATTTTCCTCCATATTTTTGGTAATGTCAGGCTGTTTTTGGTGGAAAACCTTTTTGTATGTGTGCGCTTTTGTCCCAAGGGAATGTTCAGTTGTGCGTCCCTGTATTGTTCTTGCTTGTTTCCCAGGAAACTGACATCAGAATAAGATTATTCCGGTCAAAAGGTGTTCAGGGAGAGAGCACTTTAAGAGTGGTCAGCTTGGAAGTTGACACTTGAGCTTATGACAGACACCCCCTCCCCCCCTACCCCCGACATTTGAAATATTTAAATAGGCTTTCTTTTTGTAAAGGGATTGCGATCTGTTGGCCCTCTGTTTTGATAGTACTCGGATGATATCGCTCATATATTGTGCAGTAATTTGTTGTCTTTTGTGTCCAGAATGGCTTTGATTAATCATCCTTAGGTCTGTTGACAGTTCACTCATGTCATTTGATATTTTTGACCTTGGTAACCAGGGTTCAGATCAAAATGAGGAAGAACTGCGGATGAAAAAATGTGGCTAATTGATAACTGGGTGTGAAATCGGAGTGAGGCGGTAGGATAAGAAGTTGGGAGGCAAGCGTTTGGTGAGAATGTGTGTCACAGCCACCAGCTGGCATCAGTGGTATTTAATAGGGACCTTGAGACATAAACAGATCAGCGTTGGACCTAATCATCAGTACAGTGCTTTATGTCACTGTTTAAGAGGCCTTTGTGTAAGAGAGACTGGCACTCATTGGCTGTTTCAGTGAAACTGACATTTGGCTGTGTTGATGGGTGATGTGTTAATGAGATCTTTAAACTCTGCATGGTGGTTGGAACCTTTGTCAGTCAGTTCAGCCTTTCATGATCATACCTGCTTTTTGGACTTGCACTGCTTTTAAGGTTACAGTGGTGTGAACAAGTAAGGTTAGCGCTTGGTATGTATATGAAACAGATATAGTTGTTTTACTGTGAAACATTTCATCATTGTTTTCCTCTTTTTGTGTGTAAATGAGAGCTGTTTTTTGTTTTTGTTTTGAGTAAATGACAGCTGTTTGACAACTGCAATGTGTGGTTGGCCAAAGTATATTATTCATTTGGGGGTATGTTGCTAGTTGCCAAACTGAAGTCAGCTGAAGTGACGTCTGTAGCCATTTCCCCAGCAGAAAGTGCCTGCAACTGTTTCACTCCTTCGTCATCCTGGCAGTTATCATAGCTGTGCTTTCTTGGCTCCAGTCGCTTGCTGTTCACTTGTGTGCCTGTTTAATCTGCAGTGTAGATGCGTTGCTGTTCAGTTGTGTGCCTGTTTAATCTGCAGTCTAGATGCGTTGCTGTTCAGTTGTGTGCCTGTTTAATCTGCAGTCCAAATGTGTTGCTGTTAACTTGTGCATGTTGGTCTGGAGCAGAGCATCAGCCTCTTGTTGGACCAGTGTGGGTTTGTCTAAAGTTATCCCTCCTAGTGCACACCAAGATTTCAGTGTGAAGCAATCAGCTAACAAGTTCATCAACATTTTGATGCTTTGAGTGCATCCAGGTGGCTCAGGGCAGTCTCTTCCTGCCCGTTTCACGGGGCATGGACTTTTGCCACACTGCTTCTGAAAGCAGACTGTCTGTTTTAGGTTGAGAATGCAGGGTCTGTTTCAGGTTGGTGGATGGCAGATTTGTCTGTTCTGTTGTAGGTTACAAATGTGGGGTCTATTTCTGGCAGGTGGATGGCAGACTTTTCTGTTCTGTTGTAGGTTACAAATGTGGGGTCTGTGGCAGGTGGATGGCAGACTTTTCTGTTCTGTTGTAGGTTACAAATGTGGGGTCTGTTTCTGGCAGGTGGATGGCAGATTTTTCTGTTCTGTTGTAGGTTACAAATGTGGGGTCTGTTTGTGGCAGGTGGATGGCAGATTTTGCTAAACAAGATCTTGTTTTGTTCATTTTCAGCAGCTGATTTTTTTAACACCAAATTCAGACCAGGCCTCTGTGGGCAACTCAAAGGGAATAAATCTGGATGCACACATGTATGCACACACACAAACATGCGCACACAGGCACACACACACAGATAACTGCAAATTAACATGAAATCACACTGACTTTGTTTTGTGAGAGTACATGTAGTTTGCAGTTTGTGTGGGCTGAACGAGGCTTTGGTAGTGACGTGACAGGGTTTGCTCCTAGCAAGGAGAGTAGCATGTAGAACAATGGCAAAATGTACTTGCAAGGGATGGATGTATGCTGTGATCTTTGTCTATTTGTTGTTGGAGGAAGTGGACCAGTGATACGAGGGTGACGTCGATGTGATGCATAATTTTGTGCTGTTCTCGGAGAGGCTTCAGCGTCGAGATGGCCACTCAATGGTGTAAATATTTTGCTGTTTTGATGTGCTCTTTTCGTGTGCACAAACATTTCGTGGGTGTGCATGTGCTTGTAACTTAGGCTTGGGGTGGTTTCGTGTGTAAATTCCCCTTGGCTCAGTATTTGGAGGGATATGGGATGAACACCCAAAATGTTCTCCACTATCTTTTGTTTTTTTGTAAGCAGCTTGGACAGACAGCATCCTCAGGCTGAGTTTGCATCTGGGTAAATGTGGGACATCGGTGATCTCATTAGGGTTGGTCTGGTGTGCAGTTGATTGGGTTTAATACCGGCTCAAAGCCAAGATGGCAACAAAGTTTTTTGGCTAGAGTTTGGACAAAGTCCTGTCTAACCTCCACTATGCCAGTTTACTGGGCTGTGGAGGAGTTCCTGGGGTTAACTTGAAAATCACTGGTGCTGAATGTCATCGGCTCACATCCCTGAAGTTTACTGGGCTGCGGAGGAGTTCCTGGAGTTAAGTTGCAATTCACTGATGTTGAATGTCATAGGCTGAGATCCATGAAGGCCCTTGAAAGCAGGCTTTAACACCTGCCTTAGCAGTGCTGGTGGAACGAGGCACAGGCACCTGCCTTGGCACGCTTTCTGGCTTGGGAGGAGCTTTAACCTGAGGACTTCAGGTTCCTCCCTTTGATGTGGCAAACATTTTGGGAGGTTTGTCTTCTTTAGTTGGGATTATGACCTCATTTCCTGCTCTCAGTCATGTAGTGAGTGGTTAGATCTTGATGGTTAAGGGCGGTTGGTGGGTGGGGTAAGGGGAGGGCCTTTTTGTTGTTGTTCCCTTTGTAATGTTGATTCTTTGCCTCATTTTAACGTGCGGAAACTGCTGTATTACTGGTGATAATAACTTTATTACTGTTGTGTCGGTGTGGAGGACAAATTTGAAATGACGTGTTTGTATATATCTATTATATATATATATATACATATGCATATATAATGTGAAAGTTTATGACTAACTTCTGTGGGGTTAATGATGGGTGGAGACAGATCATAACTTGTGGAGAACCGGCGGTGAGACAAACTAAATGGAGTATATAATGAGTGTTGCATATTTATTGAGATCATGGATTCGTTCAGAGAGAATCTGAAAGTGGTGTATGCATGGTAATATATCCAAAGTTGTGGTTCAGAAGTTTAGTATCTTCTTTCTTATTGGGCTTTCTTCATTGCTTGAAAGCAGTGACTGGGACAGTTTGGAAAGAACATTCTTTCGCCATTTTGTGTGTGTGGCTGCGTTTTGTTTTTGGTTTGTTTGGTTTTCAGTTCTAAAACACTGAAAATGTGTGGGTTTGCTTGGATCCGAAAGGAAGAGTGAGCGTACATATAATGCTAGTGTGTTTGAAGAATTCTTTTGGTGAAGAATGTACTTTGTGTTTTTTTATACTTCACTGTATCTGTATTACTGGAGTATTTGTGTTCCTTTGGATGGCCTGGTGTTTTCTTCGCTCTGGACAGTGAGATAATTCATCACTTCGGCTCCTGTACTGCAAGCTGGCAGGACCCAAACAGTTTGTTCAGTTTTTATCTGTTGTGAGATAACCAGTTGTTGGCAGACGGTTCAGAATATATATAAAATAACATGGAATTTGAGTTATTCTGTTTACATGAAGTTTAGTTTCTGTAGGTTACGCAAACCTTGATATAAAAAAAAAAAGGGTGGGGTTAAAAATAAAATAAATAAAAAACTTGCCCCAAGTTTGGAGCAGTGTGGAGAACATTTGAAGACTGACACAAAACATCTTGGCTATGGACCAGCTCACAACTGAAAAGTCCTTCAGTAGGCAGCCTCCTGACAACCTCACATCTCCTTCTGTGGACCTCTGGTGGCAGGGCCGGGGTGCAGAATGGCCCTTGGAATTGAATGTGGCCGGAGGTAGGGATGCCGGGATGAGCTGCCTGGGGGCGGTCCCCCTGTGGTGGGTACCGACGCTGAGATGGCAAATAAATGTTTAGAAAGAAAGAGAAACGAAGCTGGGGACCCAAAAACATGATGCGGCTTTGGGGTGTCTGGAGAGGTCCTGGGGGCTGACTGTGTTCTTAGCCCTAAAATATGGACACAGCCATTCTAAAACAAGCCTACCAGAGGGCCTTTATGATTGAAAAGTTCCCTTTTTCAGGAGTTTTTGGTACAAAGCAAAGACGTCATTCCGCGCTGGTGCTTTTAGGGTGACGATCGTGGCATGCCAGAGGTGTCATTTTAGGAGAGCAAGGAGCAAAACCTATGCCTTTTTATGATTTTTTTTACTGGAAAATATTTTTTTATAGCTATGTTTGTCTTGTCTTTTAGTCTGGTGTCGTATTTGTGCAGGTTTTTTTCTTTCTGAGACTACAGAATTTTTTGGTGGATGCCATGAGATAGTGGAATGTATACTTGCACCCCTGTCCCTGAAATTAATAGATGTATGCGACTTTTATTCTCAGTTGGCAAACTTCAAGCTGTTTGTTATCACCTGTGGAATAAGCCACTACTTGCGGGAGGTTACACAATAAAAACTAAAGTGCTGTGTGGTGTGTGGCCATGTGTGTGTCCGTCTGTGTGTGTGTGACTGACTTGAAGACACAACTCCTGTGCATGACTGTTCTCTGTGTGTGTGTGTGTGTGTGTGGCCATAATGTGTGAAGAGGAGGGTTACTGCCTGGTCTTCCATTACTCACAGAGCAAAGGCTATTGATTGGTAGAGCCAGTTGTGAGCTGCGCTGCTGGGGAAGGAAAATGGATCGCATCCAGATCCAGGCTGGAGATTCCTCAGACACCCGTCTGTTTAGAGAGTGGCATTCTAAAATCAAGCCTTCTAGACCAACCGATTAGATTATATAGATATATATACCAGCTCTGACAAGAAGTGGACAAAATGTCATGTTGGGCTTGCTTACAGTTTGCAGGAGATAACCTCCCTTTTTGACACTCTCCCCAGTTGGAGACTACACATAAGTGCGGTCAACAGCGTCTGCCCCAAGAGTTTACCATTTAGAATCCATTAGAATTTGCTGTCAGTAAACCACCGGATAGTGCAATGTAGGGTCACACCTCAAACTGTGTGGAGTTACTGATGTTGGTACAAAAACTTCAGCCAATTGGCTTTAAATTGATGCATTTCAAGACTGTGTAGCACCAAAGTTGGACTTCCATAAATATGATAGTAGGGTACGTAAGTAACGTGGTGTTTTACGTCCAGTCAACCATTAGTTACATCAGGGTGAATGATAGCAGGGCATGCATTTTGAGAAACAGCTGCACACACACACACACACACACACACACACACGGTAATGCCAAACTGTGTAAAACGTGTATCAAGTTTTACAGTTTATTTCACTTGGTCTTTTATCAAAGTCCCAGGCAATGCCAAATGATGAACAACATTCTTTACATTTAACACATTGACATATCCAACCAAATCACGCGTCACATTTGATGCGGCATAAAAATGCTGGGGGGGGGGGGATCATTGTTTCTTGGTTTATGAAATTCAGGTTGCAAATTATCACAGTAACACAAATCTACACAATACATATATATACAGCTGGCAAAAGCCTTCAAACAGAAACTCTAAAAAAATGTTCTTTATAGACTAAAGATTTCTAATTGGGTGTAGCGGCCATTTCCAACTGACAGCATTCTGTCACCTTTTGCTTTCCCCAAGGCAAGAAGCCCAACTTTCTTCTACTGACAATTTTAAACAGCACAAAAAATGGAGAGGGAGCAAAAAGTAAACTCGTGCAGAGAGGGAGCAAAAAGTAAACAGTCATGCTTGGTTGCACAGAAACAGCGAAGTATCTGGCCTGAAGTGACGCAATGCAATGCATGACGCATGTGAACAGAAACAGACCAAGGAGGAAAGGGGCAATGGACCAAAGAATAAATGAACCAATGAGGAAGAGACCTGAGAGGAAATGGACCAAAGAGGAAACAGACCAGTGAGGCAAGGAACAGACGGAAGAGGAAATGAACCAAGGAACAGACCAGAGAGGAAATGAACCAACAAGGAACAGAGGAAATGGACCAAAGAGGAAACAGACCAGAGAGAGGCCAGAGAGGAAATGGACCAGAGAGAGGCCAGAGAGGAAATGAACCAAAGAGGAAACAGACCAGAGAGAGGCCAGAGAGGAAATGAACCAACAAGGAACAGAGGAAATGGACCAAAGAGGCAATGGATAACAGAAGAAATGGACCAAACAGGAAACAGACCAGAAAGGAAAGGACTAAAGATGAAACAGACCAGAAAGAAAATGGACCAATGAGCAGGAGACCACAGAGGTTATGGACAAAAGAGGAAACGGAGCAAAAAGGAAACAGACCAGAGAGGAAATGGACCAAAGAGGAAACAGACCAGGGAGGAAATGGGCCAAGAGGAAACAGACCAGAGTTGCAGGTGAAGAGATCAGAGGAAACAGATGGTGACTGCCCTGGAAAAATGACTGGCCTAAATCATTCAAAATCAAAGAAGGCCGGACATCAGAGGGTGCCCGGGCACTGATCAGTGTTTTGGGGTTGGCCTCTGCATGATCCCCTGTCGTCAGTCTTTGCTTTCTCAAAGTGAAGCTGCGAGGATGACTGTAGACGAAGGTAAAAACTCTTTAATACTGTCTGCTTGCACACCTACACACACATCCACATAAATACACACAGGCATACACAAAAGCATTCTTCCTTTGGTTGGACTAGCTAGTTTATCCACCATGCAGCCTGCTAACTGGTCTACCCACAACAATGCCAGGAAGCATTCACTGAAGTTTTTTAAGTTGTTTTTTTTAAATCAAAAGTTCAAAAGATTGATCATCGCAACGCTCGGACTTCCTCTTCGTCAACCAGATCCATGCTGCTGCGAATTCTCTGCTCATTCTCCCCATCCGATAACTCGTCATCTCTGAAACGTCGAAAGGCAACAGGAACATCAGCGACTCTATTCTGACAGGTCTATACACAGATCCAAACACAACATGCAAATTTTCAGGGTAATCCCCTTTATCAAGCTACAAATCAACACTTAAGCGACAGGTAAATGGTCAAAAATGAAAAATGAGATGAAAAGCTAAAATCCGTTTTTGGTTCAACTATGCTGTTTCCCTGATGTCCAGTGCTTTAGTCTTTGTCTAAAGACTGCAAAGTGTCTTGCACTTCACATTTGTTCGTTCAACGTTGCTTTACGTCCACAGAGACCATATGAGGGATGGGGAGCCCAGGACGAATGTTGAACAATAGAATAATGGTGCTACATAGCTGCCACTGGCAAGTGTTTATAGCACTCATCTCGAAATGAGGCATTCCACAAGTGATCACAGAATAAAAACATTGGTAATGGGGACATTTACGCTGGTGTAAATAGCCATGTGGAGCTTGGGCTGGGTGCCGGATGCTGCATTTACCTATAGATATCTGTCTCCAGACAGATGCCAGCTTTGCTCTGAGCTGAAGCAAGGCTAATTGCTCTGAAGCTTCCATTCCATTGCACACCATCTGCCATTTGCGAAAAGTCTGGATGCATGAGATTTGTGAACATCACTCCAGGCAGAGGACACTTTAGTAGTGGCAGTGTTAACCTTCTCATTCAAGGACTCCAGCATGTTTATTCCTTTAGCCTCTTGCGGGTGTGGAGGGTTAAAAACAGTAAATGTCAAAATCAACTCTGCAGTAAAATGGCACAACAAGCATGAACATACAGAGAACTATAATTAACTCATAGATATACCTGGCTTATAATATCATGCCTGGTAAAGACCACAAATGTAGATGCAGTACAGTGAGCTCAAGCGGAGTTGGGAGTAGGACTAGGCCAAGGTCGTGGCGTAAACTGCCCCCACTGTTATATCATGCCCCCCCCCCATTCCCCCCCACCTACCCATCCCTCAAAAAAATACCACCTCTAACCTGAGTTTGGTGTTGATGTCATAGCCCTGGTCAAAACTGAGCCTCACCGTGCTGGACCCTGACCTTGACCCACTGCTCTGACCGTCGTCCTCAGTCTCTGGAATGTCCAAACGCGATATCTGACCATCCGCTGCACAGCAGAGAATTAAAAGTCTGCATTTATGCGGGGCCAGTCACAACAAAATCAAAATTTGCACCATTTTGTTTGGGAAGTTGGCACCAATGGCAAAGTGCAAATTAAATAAGTCTTGAGGTAGAGTATTACATGAACTGAATCGTTATCCAGACAAACCCAGCACAACAGTATAACCGTCTTGATTGACTAGGTGTTAAAAACAAAACAATTACCTATCTACCTATCCAGCATAATAATTCTCTTAGCTTTCCTTCCGGTCTTTCAATAGAAAGTAAAGGGCATTGTTACGCAAGTCACACACACACAAATGGGAAAACAAAACTACTGTTATTTTAGTCATGATTTGCCTGTTGCACTTTTTTCATTTTCATCTGCTAGCTAATTTTACAAAATAATTACCAATCATTATGAGTTAAAACAGACTGCAGTAAAACCCCATCTTTTCTTGTGGACTTACATTTTTTTGATAGTGCTGCAATATGTCATCAAAAGTTCACAGAGATAAAAGTAATCAGTGACAAACACCATTCATCAATCCACAGGCATTCCTTCTGTGACCTGTACACAAAACTGGGCGCTTCCTTTGTTCTATCCATGTTGCCAAAGACATTCTGGTGACGTCAAAATGAAGTGCAAGAAAAGAGCGCACAGCAGCGTTATGAGCTCATGAAACAAGTGTTAGTGATGGTGTCCAAAAAGTCACCGTATAAAACTGACATAAAATCAATGGTGAGTTCAACTGCAAAACATTTATTGCAGATCACGTTCTTTCAACCTGCTCCAAGCACAAGAGAAGTTTAGCCTGTTTAGCTAGTTCCTTTGATGTAGCCTGAAGTGGTTGGGCAAAGTACTTTAAGATTAACAATGTGATATAACTTTGCAAGCAGCATGCAAATACAGAACAAGAAGCATAACAAACTTTGCAAGCATCATGAAAATACAGAACAAGTAGTATAACCTGGATATACGTAACTCATAGCTAAAAATGACTGAGTTTGCACAAGATTTTTTATATATTTAATAACAAAAGTCTGTCATCATTGTTTGTGATTTCATGTGATTTTAGCTTCTTTTATGAATTTTGCTTAAGCTAGAATATCATTTTTCTTTGTGGAAGACACAAATCTACAAAAAACTTTCTCAGGACAAATTTTATATGATACAAATAATTATATGTAGGGCATTAAAAAGAAAATGGAACAAAAAACTGTTGCTTATCTGCATTTACACATCTGTAACATGTTATGTATAAAACAAAGAACAAACAAAACCAGTCCAGCATATGATGTTAATCAGACAAACTGGACACCAAGGTGACAACACGACAGACACGCAGGGCTAAGGAACCTGAGATGATTGGGTGATGGTGAGCCAGGCACTGACCGGTGAGGCAACCGGACTCCGGGGCCAGCATATGACTGATGTTAATCAGACAAACTGGACACCAGGGTGACAACACGACAGACACGCGGGGCTAAGGAACCTGAGACTACTGGGTGACAGTGAGCCATGCACTGACCGGTGAGGCGACCGGACTCCGAGGCCAGTTCCCACTCCAGTTTGTCCAGCTCCTCCCTGTCCTCCGTGTTCTGCCTCCGCCGCTCCGTGCTCGTGTCAGCATCGTATTTACTCAGATCTTCTCCGTCCATCACTGAAAGCAGAAGAGAAAAAAGGCATGTGTATGTGTGTGTGGAGGGGGGAAGGGGTCTGCTTTGATGACAACAGTAAGCTCAGTATTGTGTACACCCCCCCCCCCCCCCACCCCCTTCCCAGTACACATTTGTAGCTTCATCTCCCATAAATATTCCTCATAAATGACTTGCCAAATCTGAACCAATGAAATAAATGTACACAACACAGGCTGGCTCATTACTGAGAATAAACCTGATGTGCAAGAGATGTATGATTACTGAAGTAAACATGTCCAAGACAGATTGGCTAACCACTGAAACTAGCTTGTACAAGATGGCTTGGCTCCAAATGGGGTGGGGGTGGGGGTCATTAGAGGTCAGGCTGGCTCATCATAGAAGTCAGGCTGGCTCATCATAGAGGACATGCTGGCTCATCATAGAGGTCAGGCTGGCTCATAGAGGTCAGGCTGGCTCATCATAGAGGTCAGGCTGGCTCATCATAGAGGTCAGGCTGGCCTCATAGAGGTCAGGCTGGCTCATCATAGAGGTCAGGCTGGCTCATCATAGAGGTCAGGCTGGCTCATCATAGAGGTCAGGCTGGCTCATCATAGAGGCAGCTGGCTCATCATAGAGGTCAGGCTGGCTCATCATAGAGGACATGCTGGCTCATCATAGAGGTCATGCTGGCTCATCATAGAGGTCAGGCTGGCTCATCATAGAGGACATGCTGGCTCATCATAGAGGTCAGGCTGGCTCATCATAGAGGTCAGGCTGGCTCATCATAGAGGTCAGGCTGGCTCATCATAGAGGTCAGGCTGGCTCATCATAGAGGTCAGGCTGGCTCATAGAGGTCATGGCTGGCTCATCATAGAGGTCAGGCTGGCTCATCATAGAGGTCAGGCTGGCTCATCATAAAGGACAGGCTGGCTCATCATAGAGGTCAGGCTGGCTCATAGAGGTCAGGCTGGCTCATAGAGGTCAGGCTGGCTCATCATAGAGGTCAGGCTGGCTCATCATAGAGGTCAGGCTGGCTCATCATAGAGGTCAGGCTGGCTCATCATTCAAAAGTGTACAAGATGGGTTCCCTCACCACTAACATGACAAGTATCAGGTAGGTTCCCCTTCCACCAGCATACGACACATTCCAAATGGGTTCCCCTCCTACCAACACATAACATGCACCAGGTTCCCAAAACATTCAGATGGGTACACCAACACATAACATGTACCAGATGGGTTCCCTCCCACCAACACACAGCATGTACCAGATGGGTTACCCTCCCACCAACACATAACATTTACAACAGGTACCAGACAGACCGGCTTACCAATGGCCCTGGACGCCCACCCTGACATACAACAGGTACCAGACAGACCGGCTTACCTATGGCCCTGGACGCCCGCCCTGACATACAACAGGTACCAGACAGACCGGCTTACCTATGGCCCTGGATGCCCGCCCTGACATACAACAGGTACCAGACAGACCGGCTTACCTATGGCCCTGGACGCCCGCCCTGACATACAACAGGTACCAGACAGACCGGCTTACCTTTGGCCCTGGATGCCCGCCCTGACATACAACAGGTACCAGACAGACCGGCTTACCTATGGCCCTGGATGCCCGCCCTAAACATACAACAGGTACCAGACAGACCGGCTTACCTATGGCCCTGGACGCCCGCCCTGACATACAACAGGTACCAGACAGACCGGCTTACCTATGGCCCTGGACGCCCGCCCTGACATACAACAGGTACCAGACAGACCGGCTTACCTATGGCCCTGGACGCCCGCCCTGACATACAACAGGTACCAGACAGACCGGCTTACCTATGGCCCTGGATGCCCGCCCTGAAATACAACAGGTACCAGACAGACCGGCTTACCTATGGCCCTGGACGCCCGCCCTGACATACAACAGGTACCAGACAGACCGGCTTACCTATGGCCCTGGACGCCCGCCCTGACATACAACAGGTACCAGACAGACCGGCTTACCTATGGCCCTGGACGCCCGCCCTGACATACAACAGGTACCAGACAGACCGGCTTACCTATGGCCCTGGACGCCCGCCCTGACATACAACAGGTACCAGACAGACCGGCTTACCTATGGCCCTGGACGCCCGCCCTGACACCTCCATTGGGCTGCTTCTTGACCGGGAGGAGTGTGTGGACACAGGGCGCAGTTGCTGACTCGGTGCCCGTGGGGTCAGCTCGTTTCCACCCTCAAGGTCAGAGCTCTCCCGAATGAACTCCTCCACCTCCGTCTCCCAGTGGCCGCTGCCGGGTGTGAAGGAGTTCTGGGAGGCGACCCAGCTGCGAGTGCGGGAAGCGCTGAGCTGCCGGATGATGGGGTCTTTCTGCTCCTCGTCCTCCGCTGTCCAGCCGTCATTGCTGGTCCTCTGGCGCTGCGCCCTGGACAGATCCACAGGGCAGGAAGTGAGAGGGATTTTCTCTCTTTTCTGACACACGCATGCTCACTTCTTATAAAAGGCAAAAATTTGCAAACTGATAAAAATTATTTTTAAAAAACAATTCAACAAATTAAAAGCAAAACATTACCTGAAGAACAACATGAGGCTTTGGATGAGACTATAAACCGAGGTCCCCCATGTGTATACGCGTGAAAAAAGATCACAGGATCTGTCCGGTCATGTCAGAGATTTTCAGACCTGCCTATCAATTTCATGCCTGAGAGTTCCAAACCTACCCATAGCTGTTACATCAGAGACTTTCAGACCATCTCATGTATGATGATGTCACTGCTTTCACACTTTTGTCCTAGCTCTAACAGGATAATAAGAATGCTACAATAGGTGCTGTTTCTTTGTCATTAGCGTCTGTCATTCAGTGGTGACTGTTGCCCACAACTGCCGTTTTCTCAGTCAGACCATGAATGTGTGGCACAGAATGCAGCATGTCACCTGCTTGGGGACAGGCGTAGTCATGTGACTGCGTGATCAGAAAGGGGTCACAGCCTTTAGAGAGGGTCAAACTGTCCAGGTCCTTTTGGGAATGTTTACGTTCTCTTCCTGAAACTCTCACCATCAGGACTTTCTTTACAAGCATCTTTCATTTACACTACCTGGTATCACAAAACTACTAACAAGGAATTTAGTGACTGTAGCACTCTTTCTAACAAAACGGACCAGCTCTCGGTGGTATAAAGAAAACAGTGACTTGTTCAAAAGGGGTTGTGCTACAGCAGCTGTTTTCCGCTTGAGGCGGATTTCCTGAAGTTCTCTCAACAACTGTAATGCTGAATTTTCTTTTTCCATATCGCCTTGCTTGGGACACCACACTGTTGATTGCCTAGAGAAGTGAGAGAAGAAGAACCTGATGATCTTCCTTGAAAGGACAAGACAGGGCCATCCTCAATCAGATGAGAGAGAGAGAGAGAGAGAGAGAGAGAGAGAGAGAGAGAGAGAGAGAGAGAGAGAGAGAGAGAGAGAAGACAGAAGAACAGACAGACAGACAGAGCAGACACAGAGAGACAGACAGAGAGACAGAGAGAGCGCCTGACAATCTTCCTTGAAAGAACAAGACAGGGCCATCATCAATCAGATAAACATTGGAATTGTTTCAAAGGCAACAATGGGAAACTTCTGAGAGACCAGGGGCAAGTGCATCCGGGCTCTTCCGAGCGCACAGACACCATCTTGAACTGAACTGAAGCGAACCTTGCTCTCTGCACGCTGTCCAGGTCCCTGTCAATGGCCGGCAGTTGACGTCGCTGTCGCTTGGAGGGCTCGGCGCCCCCTGTGGAGCTGTTGGGTCGCAGCTTCTGGTTGCGGGTGTCGGAGCTGCTGTTGTTCTCGTCCTCACCGTTGGCCCGCTGAGCCGAAAATGGCCGCGCATCAGGATCAGGTGTCCCCCACCGTTTGCGTCCACTCCTTGAGGACCCGGGGGTGGATGGGGGGGCTGCACGGTCTGCTGGGGTGGGGGTGAGGGTGGGGGTGGGGGTGGGGGCTTCTTCCGGTGGTACAGGCGTGCTGGAAAGAGAGGTCAGTGTAAAACTGAGAGCCGCTCACTCACTGAATCTCAAAGTGCATTGTAGTTTATACTGGCCGATGATTTATTTTCTGATGTTCTCAAGAGCGTCATAATTATTGTCGGTAATAATTAATACATGACATGCATGGCCATTATTGCTGTTGTTTATGGTGTTGTAGTTAAATAATTATACTGACAGCTAATGAAATTAAAACCCAGCATCATAACCATTACAGCAGAGATTTCCAGACCTACCCATAGCTGTCATGTCAGATAGTTTAGCCCTCCTGATAGCTGTCATTTCAAAGATTTTCAGACCTGCCCATACATGTCATTCCTAAGAGTTCCAAACCTACCCACAGCTCTTACATCAGAGATTTTCAGACCTCCTCATAATGATCACATCAAAGATTTCCAGACCCACCATAGCTATCATGTCAGAAATTTACAAACCCACCCATAGCTGTCATATCAGAAATTTCCAGACCTACCCATAACTGTCAAGTCAGAAATTTCCAGACCCACCAATAACTGTCATTTCAGAAATTTCCAGACCTACCCATACCTGTCATTGAGGAGAATAAAAACCTACCCATACCTGTCACTGAAGACATTTTAGACTTACCATACCTGTCACTGAAGACAATTTAGACTTACCATACCTGTCACTGAGGTGAATTTGAACCTACCTGTACTTGTCACTGAGGAGAAGGTAAATTTACCCATACGTGTCACTGAGGAGAATTTAAACTTACCCACACCTGTCACTGAGGAGAATTTAAACTTACCCACACCTGTCACTCAGGAGAATTTAAACTTACCCACACTTGTCACTGAGGAGAATTTAAACTTACCCACACTTGTCACTGAGGAGAATTTAAACTTACCCACACCTGTCACTGAGGAGAATTTAAACTTACCCACACTTGTCACTGAGGAGAATTTAAACTTACCCACACCTGTCACTCAGGAGAATTTAAACTTACCCACACTTGTCACTGAGGAGAATTTAAACTTACCCACACCTGTCACTGAGGAGAATTTAAACTTACCCACACCTGTCACTGAGCAGAATTTAAACTTACTCACACCTGTCGCTGAGGAGAATTTAAACTTACCCATACCTGTCACTGAGCAGAATTTAAATTAACCCACACCTCTCACTGCAGAGAATTTAAACCTACCCACACCTCTCACTGAGGAGAATTTAAACCTACCCATACCTCTCACTGAGGAGAATTTAAACCTACCCACACCTCTCACTGAGGAGAATTTAAACCTACCCATACCTCTCACTGAGGAGAATTTAAACCTACCCATACCTGTCATTGAAGACATTTTAGACTTACCATAGCTGTCACTGAGGAGAATTAAAACTTACCCATAGCTGTCAACAGGGTTCCACTCCAGCGCTTGTCCCTGCAGCTGCCCACTGTATGTGTACCTCATCACGGGGGAGGAGTTGGCGGGCGGCAGAGCGGAAAGGTCCGGCCCCAGACCATCAGGTGGCACCGAGTCACCCAGGCTGCTGTCTGGCCGCCACGACCGCGGCGACATGGCGTACACTGCAGCAGTGACGTTTACATTATTATCATTGGCCGCTTTTGTAAAGCGCTATTTATTCTCCGCTCTTGAGCAGACCCACTGCACTCAGGTTGCATGTGAGTCTGAATGAGTGACCGCATCCTTTTATAGCATGTCGTTTTAATATCCACTGAAGTGACATTATTATTATTGATCGCTTTTACATCTCGCTGTTCTCTGTTCTTGAGCAGACTTACTGTGCTCATGTCACATGTGATTCTGAACGAGTGACTGTATCCTTTTATAGTGTTTTTTCATATCCACTTAAGCAGTGTACTGACAGTGCTATTTGCTTGTTGCATGGCTGGTGCCACCTGGAACTGCTGCCGTCTCGGCTCAAGTTTTGTGCACACCATACAACCGAGCACCAGTTTACAGTGTCACTTGACTGAAAGCCACATTGGCAAAACACGTGTTTAGCAAGATGTTTTCATGGGGCACCTGAAGTAGCATAACGCCACGTACACACCACCTGTGATGACTCACAGACATGCCCCTGTTAGGAAGGATTTCTTTCTTGGCTATTTTTCTTCTTCTTCTTTATTTCTCCGTTTTCTCTTGCACTATCACCATCAGTTTCGATTTGAATTACTTCACCGCTGATTTATTGATACTGATATGACGCTGGTGTCTTGTTGTATACTGATGTGTCACTGATGTTTTATTAACAGAGATGTGTCACTGATGTCTTATACCGATACTGATGCTTTGTCGGTGTGTCGCTGGCATTCTTGCACGGCATTCAAGGGAACACAAGCAAATGATGACGCTACAAAAAGCACTGAAGAAACTGTGAACACCTTCAACCATTGTAAATTCCATGCTAAATGCAACCTGGTGCACTACAGGTTCTGAGAACAAGGACCACCATCAAAGTAAAGCAAAACACACACACACATTGTAAGAAAAGACTTTTCTGGCCAGAAAACAACAACAACCCACTTACATTTATTGCTAACTTTGAGCTTTTCCACTTGCGCTGCTGGAGTGACAGGTCGTGACCTTGACCCGGTGACCTGGTCTTCGACCTTGACCCCAGCCAGAAAGAAGCCCTCGAGGGGTGACTGGTACTGCTCAGAGGTGTCTGCTGTACGTCTTGCGATCTCCTGCAGGCCGCTACTGGGGGTCTTCGTCAGCAAGCCCTCCACTCTGGCAGAAAGTCACAGGCTTCCAGGATAAAGAGCTTGCCCCTAGTTTCTCTGCCAAAGAGTTTGTACTACAGGTCCTGATTCCAGGATAAAGAGCTTACCCCTAGTTTCTCTGCCAAAGAGTTTGTACTACAGGTCCTGATTCCAGGATAAAGAGCTTACCCCTAGTTTCTCTGCCAAAGAGTTTGTACTACAGGTCCTGATTCCTTCACATAATTGACTCAAAAGGAAGCTTAGTTAGTGAGCCAGAGATGTTCATTCTGAGTCATTCATAGGCCAAACAACTGGCTCACCATAACACATGCCGATCTTAATTGGCCAAGCAACTGGCTCACCATTACGCATACATATCTTTATAGGCCAGCCTTGCTCACCATTATGCATATCTATCTTCATTGGCCAAAGAACTGGCTCACCATTATGCATACCTATCTTTCATAGGCCAAACATGCTCATCATTATCCACAGCTATCTTCACTGGCCAAACATGCTCATCATTATCCACAGCTATCTTCACTGGCCAAACATGCTCATCATTATCCATAGCTATCTTCATTGGCCAAATATGCTCACCATTATCCATAGCTATCTTCACTGGCCAAACAACTGGCTCAATCACCATTATCCATAGCTAACTTCATTGGCCAAACAACTGGCTCCATCACCATTATCTATATCTATCTTCACTTGGTTCACCATTATCCATAGCTATCTTCACTGGCCAAACAACTGGCTCACCATTATCCATAGCTATCTTCACTATTTCACCATTATCCATAGCTATCTTCACTGGCCAAACAACTGGCTCACCATTATCCATAGCTATCTTCACTGGCCAAACAACTGGCTCACCATTATCCATAGCTATCTTCACTGGCCAAACAACTGGCTCACCATTATCCATAGCTATCTTCACTGGCCAAACAACTGGCTCACCATTATCCATAGCTATCTTCACTGGCCAAACAACTGGCTCGCCATTATCCATAGCTATCTTATGTGCCTCACCCCATTCTGGAGGAAGCACGGCTCTGTGCCCTTGAACTGGGGCGTGACCTGGCACTCACTGCCCGGCTGGACAGTGGACGAGACTTGACCGACTTGGGTCGTGGGGCAGCCGCTGCTGGCGGCGGCTTTTTCTTCATGCCTCCTGCTTCCTCCTCCTCTGTTGCTGGCAGTTCCGCAGGTGGCATCTTGGTGGATAGCACCTGTGTGTATTAGGTGGGTGTTGTTTGAGAAGACAAGGGATGAAGGCAAGTACAGAACACTACATTACAAAAACAACACAGATGCTAGCACCCTCCAACACGAGCGCGCACACACGCACACACACACACACATCATACACACGCACGCACACAACATACACACACACCACACACACACACCATACACACACACACACACACACACACACACCATATACACACACACACACACACACACACACACACACACACACACACACACACACACACACACACACACACACACACACAATCTCTGTCACAGATAGTTACACCACAGCCAGTTCCAGTGCCCCTTCCTTCTGTGCTCTCTTAGCTGTCCATTTTCAAGGCTATGGTGTAACCACCAGCCATGGCAGAGATGTGAGGATGGGGCAAGCAGGCAGTCACTAAACTGGGCATGGGCAGAAGTTAGAACGGCACCTGTGCCATCTTGTTCCTCGTGTCCTTTCACTCTGTGTGCTTCGAGCCTACTAACCTGAGTGAGTTTGACCTTGAAGCCTACTAACCTGAGTGAGTTTGAGCTTGAAGCCTACTAACCTGAGTGAGTTTGACCTTGAAGCCTACTAATCTGAGTGAGTCTGAGCTTGAAGCCTACTAACCTGAGTGAGTTCTTTGGTTGCTGGCAGGTGGGAGTGGGTTTTGTTTAATGGCGCACCATTGGCGCCATCAACTTCTGTGATGCTGGAACGGTTTAAAATGCGGGTGGCTTCCCTCGACTTTGCTGCCCGCTTCTCTATCACTCTTGTCGTCTCTCGCGATTTTGAGAGCCGCTTGGCTTTGGACGGGGTGCTGCTTTCCTGCTTCTCCGCTATCCTGTGAGGAGTTAGAGAGTATCAGGGTATGTTACTGTGGGTTCCTCTGTCACTCTCAAACAACACATGCCTTTTACCTGTATCCATTATTCCATATTCACAAATGTCCTCTCCCATGACACATTTTCACATGCAAGGGAAGTAAACACAGTCCAGTACAAATTACAGAGGCAAGGGTGGGGGGTGGGGGGGGGGGGGGGGGGGGGGGGGGGATTACTGCTTTGATCTCAGAGGTCCAAGCATTTCCCTTTGTCATTGGAGTATATCGCCGTCCTTTGCAAGAAATTCAGCTTGCCTTATCCAGGTAAGACACAGCAGCCGCAAGAGCAGCGCTACCCATTCCTATGGGTGTGTGCAGTAGTTTTGTGTGTCCAAACTGTGCTACGGCTGCCAGGGTTTGGGAGTTTGAAGTGCACACAAATGTTGATGCATGTGACTGCACCTGGCAGATGTATGGACACGGTGGGAGAGTCTGCACTTAAAGCCGACTCTGGGGGAAAAATCCCTTGCCGCACCAGGGACTTGATTTTAGTGCTATACAAAAGCAAAAAGACATCAGTGTTTTACTGATGTCTCCTAAAAATGACTCCAACCCGTGTCAGTACTGCGCCTTGGTTTTTTTGTCAGACGCTCTGCCGACTGAGCTATTGCTGCCCCCATTTCCATGAACCAGAGGTAAGAGTAAAAGAGAGGCCCACGGCAGCGGGAGCCTGACCTTGCTTGTCTCTGCATCTCCCAGGCCTCCAGGCCGCTCACCTCCAGCACCGTGTACGTGGAAGACTCAGCTGTGGCGGAACGCTGGTCTTTAGGCTGCAGTCACATAGTGAGATGCAGTCTGTTAGGGTTAACACTTTGAAACCACAGTGAAACATATTCACATGTACACAAACAGCACGGTCACACAAACATCTAGCTGACCTTGTTGGACACACACATACACACGCACACACACATACACACCTACAGAGAGAGAGAGAGAGAGGGGAGGGGGAGGGGAGAGAGAGAGAGAGGAGAGGGGGGGGGGGGGAGAGAGAGAGAGAGGAGGAGGGAGGAGAGAGGGAGGAGAGAGAGAGAGAGGAGAGAGAGAGGAGGAGAGAGAGAGAAGGGGAGAGAGAGAGAGAGAGAGGAGAGAGAGAGAGAGGAGAGAGAGAGAGAGAGAGAGAGGAGAGGAGAGAGAGAGAGAGAGGAGAGAGAGAGAGAGAGAGAGAGAGAGAGAGAGAGAGAGAGAGAGACAGACAGACAGACAGACAGACAGACAGACAGACAGACAGACAGAGACAGACGAGACAGACAGACAGGCAGACAGTCAGACAGAGAGAGAGAGAGAGAGAGGGGGAGAAAACAAATTTCACAATGTTATTTTTCTCCTGCAGTGATTTTTCAGAGACTGTGCCCCCTTTATCAGAGCAGCAGACTCCATCATTTACAGAAACAACATCATGCATGACATCATACAATTTCTCTCTCTCTGCCTGTATGCTTACAATATGCAACTGAATGACGTATGGCCTGTGTTCATCTGGCGCTGCGAACACGCTATGTTTTGTTGGAAATTCTCAGGTATAACGTTTCACTCGCTCATCCATGCCTATATGTATATAAATAATGCCTGTAATTTGATATCTACTCATCAGTAGCTTAGCAAGGACTAGTTGTTAGACGGGTTTTTGACTGAACCTAATCTACAGTACTTGTAAAATAAAGTTTTCAAGTTTGAGTTCTCTCTCTCTCTTAATTTTACCCCTTCTCTATCTGTAAATTACCCAATTTGTGTGTGTGTGTGTGTGTCTGTGTGTGTGTGTGTGTGTGTGTGTGTTTAATTGACTTTTTGACTTTTTCACTCCTGTTGTTTGTCACTGCTATTTTTTAAATTTCCTTTGCAGTCACTGTCTCGTTTTATATGTGTTATTATTATTATTGATGGTGTATTTGTCTATAGCCTTCTGTCATAATATTTCACTGTGAATGTCTTGGTTATTAGTAGTACTGTAGCAATGGCAGATATGTGAGTCGGCCTTTATGCTAATATTTTCACCGTTGAGAAATAAAGTTCAATCAATCAATCAATCTGTCTCTCTCTCTGTCTCTCTCTCAAAATTCACCTCATCAACACACATGATGTCCTACAGCTATTGTACTAGCCATTCATATACATATAGTCACATTTCAGTTTGTAACTGGTCACTCTTGGTATACTCACTGAATCTGTGACATCAGTGATTACTGTCCGATTCGAGTCAGAAACTCTACTGAGGCTGTGCTGAGATGACGTCGACATGGCTTCATACAGTGACTGGAAATTCACCCGCTCCTCCTCATCATCAAAGTCTTCTGTAAATGAACAACGACAGTCCATGCAGTCATACATAAAGCCATTGAACATACAGTGTAAGCATAATTCTTCCAAGATCAAAGAAAATCGCTCAACTCTCTGTAGAAGACGTTCATTTTTCTCGTGTTGGTAGATGTACTAATAGCATGGCGTTTCTTACCGTACATGTGAAAATGTTCACTCATGGGCAAATTCAAATTTTATTTTTTTCCCTGCAGCTGGAAAAAGGGCAAGACTCCAATTTCATTTACATTAGTTGTAAAAGAAAGAGGTTGATGCTTGTTTTCATTTCCCTGATAAAACCAGATGGTTCACTGATGGCCCGATTAGATATTGTGTGTACAGCTGTTCTCCTGCATCCAAGAATAGATCTGCAATAACACCCCCCCCCACACACACACACCCCACTCCAAGGGCTGGGTTCATTGACGGCCACGTTAGATATTGTGTGTACAGCTGTTCTCCTGCATCCAAGAATAGATCTGTAATACCCCCCCCCCCCCCCCCCCCACACACACACCCCACTCCAAGGGCTGGGTTCACTGACGGCCACGTTAGATATTGTGTGTATAGCTGTTCTCCTGCATCCAAGAATAAATCTGCAATAACACCCAACCCCTCCCCCCCCCCCCCCCCCCCCCCCGTTCAGACAGCTGCATGCTAACTTTCAGAGGTTTAAAGAAAGAAAGATGAACCAGTAACAATAAACCCTGGAAAACATTCTCTCTGTTCACCCCATTCCGGCTTGACGCAGTCGCTCTGTATGTCAGTTTCTGCCCCCACAGTACATTCCGGCTTGACGCAGTCACTCTGTATGTCAGTTTCTGCCCCCACAGTACATTGAGGCTTGACGCAGTCACTCTGTATGTCAGTTTCTGCCCCCACAGTACATTGAGGCTTGACGCAGTCGCTCTGTATGTCAGTTTCTGCCCCCACAGTACACTGAGGCTTGACGCAGTCACTCTGTATGTCAGTTTCTGCCCCCACAGTACATTCCGGCTTGACGCAGTCGCTCTGTATGTCAGTTTCTGCCCCCACAGTACATTGAGGCTTGACGCAGTCGCTCTGTATGTCAGTTTCTGCCCCCCACAGCCCATTCAGGCTTGATGCAGTCGCTCTGTCAGTTTCTGCCCCCACAGTGCATTCTGGCTATGAATCTGAGCTTCTTGGGTTACAGCCACGCTTGGCTGGTGATGTAACAGACACCTGTGGTGTACAGGTCAGCCTTGTTTATATAACAAACAGACAAAAAGATGGCAGAGGTAATGGTTGTGTTTTGACAACGCTCAAATATCAATATTTCCCCAAATAGACCATTTATAGACTAAAAAATAGAGACAGAAGGCACGTACACATGTATGCATGCACACACACACACACACACACACACACACACACACACACACACACACACTCACACACACTCACTCACACACACACACACACACACACACACAAACACACACACACACACACACACACAAACACACACACACACACACACACACACTCAGGCATGTGTGCGTGCACACACACATACACACACACATATACACACACATAAACACACAAAATTAATGTCCACACATACACAAACATACACCCACACATGTATCCACACACAAACACGCACCCCCTGTTCAACACACACACATGCACCTATGAGTCAGTAGAACAAAACGCAAAACCAAGCCCACCATCATCATTGTCACTGGCGAGCCCTCCTCCGCGACCCACAGAGCTGCGGGGTGTGATGGAGGTCAGACCCGAGGATGGAGTGACCGAGCTTCCATAGCTGCCCAGCCGCGGGGAGGTCAGCTGACCCACGTCGGTGCGGCGGTGCTGCTTCAGCATGAGGCGCTGAGCGTAGGAGAGGGAGTGGGTGGTGAACTTGACCTCTGGCATGATCTGTGCGACCTTGGTGGTACTGGTGGAGTGCTCCACCATGGCCACTGTCAGACACACGCACACACACACACATACAGAGCAGTGTACATACAGACATACAGATTGTGGAAATCCTGATGATAGACTGCCCTCATGAAAGATCATCACTGTGAAAGATCATCATGAAAGAAGCCCTCATGAAAGATCATCAGTGTGAAAGCCTGCCCCCCTTAAAGATCACCATTGTGAAAGACTGCCCTCATGAAAGTTTACCCTCATAAATGACTGTCTTCATGAAAGTTTACCCTCATAAATGACTGTCTTCATGAAAGTTTACCCTCATAAATGACTGTCCTCATGAAAGTTTACCCTCATAAATGACTGTCCTCATGAAAGTTTACCCTCATAAATGACTGTCCTCATGAAAGTTTACCCTCATAAAGACTGTCCTCATGAAAGTTTACCCTCATAAATGACTGTCCTCATGAAAGGTCACCCTCATAAATGACTGTCCTCATGAAAGGTCACCCTCATAAATGACTGTCCTCATGAAAGGTCACCCTCATAAATGACTGTCCTCATGAAAGGTCACCCTCATAAATGACTGTCCTCATGAAAGGTCACCCTTATAAATGACTGTCCTCATGAAAGGTCACCCTGATGAAAGTCTGCTCTAATGAATGACTGCCCATGTGGAGGACTGTCCTCATAAAGGACCAGGGCGCCCTCATGAAAAGCAGCACCATCATAAAAAGTATAAGAAGTGCATGCATGTATATTTGCACACAGACAGGCGCACACCAAGAAGCCAACACACACACACACACACACAACACACACACACACACACACACACACAACACACACACACACACACACACGCTTGCACACACACACACACACACACCACACACACACACACACACACAAACAAAACACAAGCAACTTCAGGATATAAAAACCCAATTCACCTTCACGTCAAACTCATTTGAATTTTTTAAACAACATCACACCAAATGTTCCCCCTGCTAACCTTGCTCATACATTTACTTCCGTCATAACAAATGACAACAAAAACAACGTAATGCTGATGGTCTTAAAAGTGCTTAAGGGAGTACTGCAGCACTGCATGTGGGTGTCAAATGAATATTCATGAGCCAACCGTACCTGGTGACTTGACAGGGGAGACCACGATGGCCTGACGCGGCTTAGGCTTGGACTCTGCGCTGGAATCGGAAGTGCTGTCCCCTTGTCGCCAGGCCATCAGAGCCTGCTGGAAGGAGGCTGCGCTGTCCGACTCGTTGTAAGCACCTTCAAGCAGGGAGTGGTCACCGATGGGTGGGTCTGTTGCATCCCCTGACCCGCTAGCTCCGCCCAGCCCATAGCGGTCAGCCTGCTAGATGAGACAGTTAATCAGTTTATTTATTATTTTGTCATTAAAAAACAAAAACAAACATTATATAGCACTATTCTTTGCTCTCAGTGTGCTCATGTCGCATGTGATTCTGAATGAGTGACTGCAGCTTTTTTTTACAGCACGTATTTGAATATACATCAAAGTGATGCCCTTAGAACGCTGCATGGTTGTTACATGGCTGGTGCCAAGTGAAACTGCTGCTGCCTTGGCGCATTCTGTGTACACCATACAACTATGCACCAAGTCACGTCACTTTATGCAAAGCCACATATGTAGGGTGCATGTGGGTTTAGCTGTAACCTGCCACCTGCACTTTTGGCAGAATGACCGGGATCTTTTATGTGCTACTGCAGTAACATGGGGGTGGAACGGATACCGAAATAGGAGTCAGCATGGAAGAAGAAAATTCTCCCACTGCTCCTGCCAGGACTCAAACATGAGACCTTTCGATCACGAATCTGGCCCTCTAACCACTGAGCTATTCCCATTCCTCATTTTCATGTAAAAAGGCACCTGCTTATTCATCATTTTCTCATCAAGGTATCTATCCAATGCAAACAGTACACCTAATGAATTTTTATTTAAAAAAAATAAAATCAAAGCATCTATGCAATGCAACAGGTACACCTAACAAGTTTATCTTGTCATCAGGGCACCTATCCAATGCAAAGTGTACACCTACTGAGTTCATTTTGTTATTTTGTCATCAGGTGCCTATTCAATGCAAAGAATACACCTACTGAGTTCATTTTGTTTTGTCATCAAGGTGCCTATTCAATGCAACGAATACACCTACTGAGTTCATTTTGTTTTGTCATCAAGGCACCTATTCAATGCAAAGAATACACCTACTGAGTTCATTTTGTTTTGTCATCAAGGTGCCTATCCAATGCAAAGTGTACACCTGCTGAGTTCATTTTGTTATTTAGCCATTGTGGCTACGCAAACACAAAGAGTACAACTAATGAGTTTATAATATTATTTCATCATCAAGGCAGCTATCCATTGTAAAGAATACAGCTAATGAGTTTATTTATTTTATCACCAAGACACCCACGCAAGGCAGAAACTACACCTAAAGAGTTTATTTGTTATCAATTTTTGCAATGACATGTAGCAAAGGCACCTGTTCAATTTTCCCTGATAAAACTGTGCTGGTTGACTTGGTGTAAAACTGCAAGTTACTGACTTACTTGCTGCACCTGTTCAATGCAAAGCATACACCTACTGAGCTTATTCGTTACTCTGTCGTCAGGAAGAGAGAAGATGATAAGAGGGAGGGTTGAAAAGAGAAAGGGTGGGCTTGGTAGGCTTACCTGGTAGAAGACATCCCCTGATGACGCGCCACCACTGACAGTTGAACTGTAGGGGATGTTGGAAAAGGCAAAATTTAGTCTTCAGGTAAACAATAAAACCTTCTACTATTGACCACCTTCCACCCCCATTGTCTCAAATCTTTAAATTTCAATTAATTTAACAGAGAAACGTTATTATGTTGTTTTATATAAAACTTTTGTGTATTCTGTTTCCAAGAAAAATCGGAGAGAGAAAGAAAGAAAAAAACTGAAATAGAACTGACTGCCACCATCCTGAAACAAGATCAAAACAACACATGCGTGGTTGAAAAGAACACCTACTTAAACAATACAAAACATGCACGTTGCCTGACTAAAATAAGCATTCTTTTTAACCTGTTGCATGTTTTGACTCAAAAGTTTACAACCAGTTCACAACAAATAGCTTGAACATTTAGTGTGCTGTTTCAAACAAATGTAAACAAAACAAGGTACAGAA
>JABMCL010001273.1:110000-132500 GCA_018857735.1 Alviniconcha marisindica | reverse complement strand
AGAAAACCACCATGGCTGCTGCACCCTGAGAATCTCAAATCTGAAGCCCCCCCCCCCCCCCCCCCCCCCCCAAAGTACTTGTTTGGTATAAATACTGACAGAACAACCAAACGAAGCCTGCCGGTTGAAACATTTGCACACTTTCTGTCCAGCTTACATCTCCACTTTGGTTTCCTTGTGAGTGCTTATTGAAGGTAACACACTACTGTTTTGTGAGCCTGACAGTCACTCTCCATTAGCGTACAACGACAGTCTGTGTCAGCTCAAAGCAAGCGACGCCGTTGCTGTAAACACGAATAACACTTACTCCCTCTCTTCCTTCTCTCTGTTCATAGCCATCTTCAGCTCCTTCAGGCGTTCCTCCATCTTTCTGTTTTCTTGCTCCAGCTTCTTTGTGGTGTCTTTAGCGTTCTTCATGTTCCTGAGAAATGGTTATCACAGCTGAATCTTTCCGTGTTTGAACAATAACTTGAATTAAGGATACTCACAGGCTTTGCAAAACCTGCTTTGTTGGAGAACGCCTGCCTATTCCGAGAGAAAAGAATAAATAAACACTCAAAATATCTTCTTTATTTCAAAATTGGTGATTTTCTTTGGGTGTGTGGGCACACATAAATTGCCCTTCACAATTATGAAACAAACAAACAAACAAACAAAAAACTCAAACAAACAAAACACAAAGAAAAAAGAAAAGAAAAGAAAAAGAAGAAGAAGAAGAAGAAAAAAAAAAAGGGCTCTCACTGCTGCCCATCGTAATATATAGAAATCACTGGTGGTGACAGTAGCATTAGGTATGGCAGGTATAGTCCCCCCCCCCCCCCCCCCCGCACCACACACCCACCCTCCTGGGATCTTGGTCAACACCAGCACCTCTCCAGAGACAACTCAGCACTAAACAAGTCAAATGAAATGAACAGGAAAAGAAGAAGAAGAAAAAAAGCAAAGCAAAAAAGAGCAAAATCAGATCATGGACTAAATGAAACTACTGAAGAAAGAGTAACCACAGTGCCAAGGCAGGGAGCATAATGTCTGAGTTATCTCCCTTGACCAAATGCCCACTAAACTGGCAGCCCATGTATATATATGTAACAATAACTTGCTCTGAGTTTGAACTTGGTCAGATAAGAACAAATTATTTAACTTTTGGTTCACCTTTCTAGGGCTGTACATAGTGACCTAGAGGTTCAAAATTAGCTCAAGGTCATTGATACTGTTATGAATCACATCATCATGCACAATGTTATCAAGGCCAGTGCAGTTACATGATCCAAGAAACACGACATGTTTGGTGGCCACGGAGCCTAGAGTAACAGCACTAATCATGGCACTACACTGTGAATATGTAGCTATTATGTGTGTGTGTGTGTGTGTGTGTGTGTGTGTGTGTGTGTGCGAGAGAGAGAGAGAGAGAGAGAGAGAGGAGAGAGAGAGAGAGAGAGAGAGAGAGAGAGAGAGAGAGAGAAACAGAGAGAGACAGAGAGACAGAGAGAGGCAGAGACAGAGACAGAGAGAGAGAGACAGAGGGAGAGAGACAGAGAATATATATGTGTGAGTGTGTGTGCTGCATGCATGCATGCATGCGTGTGTGTGTGTGTGTGTGTGTGTGTGTGTGTGTGTGTGTGTGTGTGTGTGTGTGTGTGTGTGGTGTGTGCTATTTTATGAAGCACACCCTGTAAAGTTAAAAGGACAAAAAGAGACTGTGTTGACTGAGGAGGAAATCGGGCATAAAAATTACCTGTGAGCTATACAAACTATTGTCACCCAATCATCACATTAGCTACCACCATTATTATCATTATAATATTAATACATTACATACCGTGCTCTGATGTAACACTCAACTTAAAGCATACATATTTCAGACTTTCAGTTCATAACAATAATTATTAATTAAACACAGTACTTACAGAAAAGCTGACCTGATGTCAGATAGCATGCAGAGAAATTGGAAATTTGTTTTTTTATAACATAACCCATGGAGCTTTTAGTGCATTATATGGCATGCATACCTGTGCATGCATGCGCATGCACACACACACACACACACACACACACACACACACACACACACACACACACACGCACAGAGAGAGAGGGGGAGACAGAGAGACAGAGACAGAGATAGTCATTCAATAATTAAACAGGAACATTCATGGTTGGATAATTCACATGAAATGATGGTAAAACAAAAAGCAGAAGAATAGCTCACACACTTACAAATCACACACACACACACACACACACACACACACACACACACACACAACAAACAAAAAAACACCACCAAAAAACAACAACAAAATTACATGTACACACACATGCACCCACAGCAAAAAATAAAACAATTTTGTGAAGAAAACAACACTAACAGCAAAAAACAGCTAGAACTTCTAGGCTACTGATGTCACCATAAATGTTGCAGGTCATGTTTAACTTCTTCTTCTAAGAAATTTATGTATATATATATATATATATATATATATATATATATATATATATATATATATATATATATGTCTAAATGATGTGAAGTTGTTACCCTCTCATGAATAACAACAATTAATAGTTTAACAGACATTAAATTAACATTTAAAGTAATAATATTGATTGTAACATTAAGTTAACAAGTAGTCTAGAGAAACAACATAAACAGCTCCAGACTGTGGCAATTAATTTACCAATGCTGTTTACTTACTGTGCTCTCAATTTGACAGAAATGTCTTCTGTCCGTCCGGACAAATTGTTAAACCCAGACATGGCTGTGAATTTGTACAGCGTGTATAGCTACTTGCAATGAAGTATCTGCTTACAGTTGTCTACATCATTATCAGCATCTTGACACCTGTAAATAGGTATGTATGACTCATGTACAAATCAGAAAACAAAATTATGACAAAATAACTGGATTAACAATCATTATCATAATATATATATACCTAAAACAAACAAACAAAATAGATCTACAAAACAAAGAAAGCACAACATAATGCATGGGACTAATATTGAACGTTACAGATTCTTGTTCCCTTAGAGGTTACAACGGTGTCTCATAAAAAAACGATCACTTTGGTCATACTAGAAAACGACGAAGATAAAAAAGAAAAGCAGTTTTCGCTCAAATACCAAGGCAGTCCTGAGCCATTAATTTTAAGTTCACACAAAATTTACTTTAAATATCTGCCACCAGCGTAGGATCAAATCCGAAAACGTAAAGTGAACAAGAGTGATCTGAATAAAAACTGTAAGCTTACACACAAGGAAGAAACCCGAAAAGGCGTGTTTGTTGCTTACCGGTATTGGCTGGCGTCCTCAGTAACCTGTGTAAACAACAAAACAATCTTATCACATCGCGTATTTTATCGCGAGAGTTTCATTGGCCAACTTCCGGGAGGACAACTTGGCACTATATTATATTTGTGTTGAATTATCAATCATTTCATTTTGTTTGGGGCCGTTTTCATTATACATTGTTTTCGTATTATTTTGGATGAACGTTGCAGAAAAAGTATGTGGGTTATTAGTCTGTATCTAACCAGGTCTGGGTAAATGAACAAATTCGACAAGAGGAGTGGGGGTATTTCCCCTTAGTTCCACCATCTTGGAGCGTCGACTTGCGTTTTTCACGAAAAAAGCAAGTATTGTCAACAATAACAGCGGGTTATGCCGTCAATTGACGTCAACCCTCCACAAACTGAGGAGGTCCAGAATGAAGAAACGTCCCTTAGCAAGCCGGTGATCGGCATAATTTACCCTCCACCCGAGGTGCGGAGTATCCTTTGTCCATCGTGACACAAAGCGTGGAAGAAAGACGGAGCAGGGATGTAACTTACTACTTAATTAACTCGTCTTAAGTCTGCAACTGTGCAAGGCTACGTGAGATTGTGGTGCCATGTTATAATTTTTGATAACGTTAGACTGAACTCTGAAATAAAAAATTGTGGTCCTTTTAATTCCTGTTGCAAGCTTAGAGATGTTTTAAAAGTTATTTTGGGTCACATAATGATAAAAGTCACCTTTTGTTGCGGATTTTGGCTGTAATCAGTAGATATGGACTTCATTTAATTATTGCGGTGATATTTGTGACCCAAAATAACTCGAAACAATGACAAAAACATATATTTTTTGACATTGATTGTTTCGAGTCAGCGCATCATGTTGCCCTTTGACATTTGACCTAGTTTCCCAGTAACAATGTGAATGCTTCCTTAGTGCCGAAGTTGGCAAGGCAATCATATTCATGACTCGTTCTCTGATTGTAATTTTTTTTCCATTAATTTTCCATGGTTTTTAATTGCCATAGCTTGTTAACAAGGCCACTTACCTAGCAGCACTTCGTCGGCTTCGTTTGTCATTTGCAATCCATGATGCTGACTTGAAACAATCAAAGAGAAAATTGTATGATAAAACTCACCTTTTGTTATGGATTTTGGTTGTAATCAGTAGATCATGTGAACCTCATTTAATGATTGTGTAATTTGTGATGATATTTGTGACCCAAAATAACTTCTTAAAATGGTCCAGGAATTTCTGACTGTCTCCT
The DNA here is from genome assembly GCA_018857735.1 of Alviniconcha marisindica. Lineage (NCBI taxonomy): Eukaryota > Metazoa > Mollusca > Gastropoda > Provannidae > Alviniconcha > Alviniconcha marisindica. The sequence goes on along the minus strand of JABMCL010001273.1, from coordinate 127,960 downwards.
TGGATTTTTTTAAATTTTTATATCCAGTTTTTTCAAGTTTCCCAATTTCCAGATGAAGTATCCTGTGCAATAGCTCCCCCCCCCCCCCCCCCAAAAAAAAAGAAAAAAGTCATTCCATTACAACAATCAGTTGCTTGAATTTTTTGTTCTTCATCTTTCTTCTTCTTTTTTTCTTTTTTTTCAACACTTCAGTATCTGAATTAGTGAATATCATTCTATGTGTACAGTTTAAAGCATGTTGATCAGCTTTTCTCACAAATTGACAAAGCAAGGTCCAACTGCAAGGGAAAGACATGATCAAAATAACTGGCCAGTATCCACATTTAGCCCAGCATTTACTTTGGATGAAGTATGACTTGGAATTTGAATGAAGAAATGAATTGTTGAGCATAATGTTCTTTAGAGCAGAGGGCACCAGACCGTGTCATTGATCTTTGATCCTGCATTGCAGCAGTCAGCACCGTTTGTTGCACGCTTCTTTCAAGCTTTCATTTTTGTCTTTAACGAAGTCTAAGACATTGTCGACAAGACTGCCAGTTTTGTTGCCAGAAATGGTCCGGAGTTTGAGCACCGTATCCGACAGAATGAAGTGAACAACCCCAAGTTCAATTTCTTGAACCCTGCAGATGCTTACCATGCCTACTACCAGCACAAGGTCAAAGAGTTCAAGGAGGGCAAAGGTGAGCAGACCGTGCAGAATCAGTAACTAGTGTGTGTCTGGAACATGTGCTGGTTTAGGGCTTTTCTGATACTATGTAATACTAATAGTAATACAGTAATATTGACATAATTAAGTTTTAAAAGCATTGTGATACTGTCATTGATACAATATTTCACACCATGCTTATTCTGCTTATAATTCTAAGTGGCTAACTTAAATTTGTATACATTTTCATATTTGGAGAACAAAATAGACCTCATACAGTCATAGTCATACTATAGTATTACTGTTAGACAAACACACACTTGTATGCACACACAGTAACACACTTGACTTGGGTATGCACACACATGCGCGCACACACACACACACACACCGTAGTACACACACACATACCATGACAGAGTAACCAAACAACCAAACAAAAAGAAATCACAAATGGAACACCTGCACTGCTGCGGTATCTGTTTAATTGACTGTTCTTTTTTTTAAAGTGAACAAAAACTATTTGGAACTTCAGTATCAATTTTAACAGTGAAAACTGGAATTGATAATGCTGTCTGTTGTTTTCATGTTGATTCACATGGCCAACAGTGAAAATTGGAATTGATAATGCTGTCCGTTGTTTTCATGTTGATTCACATGGCCAACAGTGAAAACTGGAATTGATAATGCTGTCTGTTGTTTTCATGTTGATTTGCATGGCCAACAGTGAAAACTGGAATTGATAATGCTGTCTGTTGTTTTCATGTTGATTCACATGGTCAACATGCCCTTGGACAGCGAAGATGACAGAACTCGTATTAAGTCATAATCAATAAAATCATGTCATTTTTCATTTTCAGGTCAGGAGCCTGTGGCGCCCAAGGTGAGTTCTTGTAAAAGTTGTAGTCAGCAACTGAGCCAGTCAACAAATTGTTTGTAGATCAGATGACATGCGGAGTGATGATAGTCAAAACTATGATAATATTTGTCATCTTCAACGAATTGCTCATTTCTGCATTTAATATGGCTAGATTCAGATTTATCAACTTGTCCATTAGTTTTTGAAGCTGTTAATTTAGACAGTTGAACTTTAACTAGTTCAAGTTGAAAAAAATCTATATAATTTTTTACAAATCTGAAAGTGAAACAGAATGAGGCCCAGAGCAGACCTGTTTAGTCTACGCTTTTGGCGTAGAAATCTACACATTTGAAGCCCAAACTACGCATCTACGCTTGCATTACACAAACTACGCAAATGACTTCGTTTCGGCTACGCGATAGCGACGAGCGTAATTCGGTCCTCTTTTTGATGCGATCCTATTTTTGACACGGCCGCCGTGTTCAAAAGGTACGTGCGCCCGCTTATGATACGCGCGCATCAAGTCTTGCAATAGCAGCGCTGGTTTTGGCGCAAACATAGGTTCTGAACGCATCCGAAACTCCCTTCAGTTGGGAGAAAATGTCCGAGTCGAAGAGGCGAGCGTATGAAACTTCTTCTTCAGAAGACTCAGTGTTAGCCTCCAAAGGCTCTGCTGCTGCGATTAAAAGGAAGAAAGTTCCATCCCAGAAGTTTCTCCCAGCTGACCACTAAGTTTATCCGTGTTTGGTTCCTTCAAGGAAAGGCAGCGAACTTGTTCTTTGCACCACCTGCAAATCGACTTTTATCATGCAAGCATGGTGGTCGATTTGACTGTAAGCAACCTGTTGAGAGCAAGTCCTATAAGGAGTTCAAGGCGACTGGAAAGTTTTTCCAGCTTCAAGTCTGTCTCTTTCTCCGTTCCCCCCCCCCCCCCCCCCCCAATGCAACAAACTGATATAGTTTTCCCGCACTTGTAAACATCGATAGCACTAGTCCGTAGAGTTATCTCCCTTGAGCAAATTTTTATCACCATTACAAAGAACGTGCGTTGTGATTGGCTACTTTGTTGGGGATCAGCCAATGAGAAAATTCGTTGCTCACACTGTTGTGAGGTCGGAAAAAAATTGTACTAGGCTGTTGAGTAGGGTGCTTGCGGCCGGGGTTGTTTGTACAGGAGGGGGGGGGGGCTGACTGGCAGACTGATCTGTACAACTGCACTCTCATTCTGAGTCAAGATGTTGGCTTTACAATTTTCCCACATTCACATGTGCACGGCCCAGCAAGAGACCTGAACGGATCTACACCACTTGTGTGTGGCTGAGACCTTGGTAGCAGTGCCATGCTGTCGCCTTATGTTTATATTTTCAGGCACTGTGGTCTTCTGATTCTGAAAATTATATCAATTCAGTCAAGCTCATAGAAAGGATGAGAGAAGGTGTGTGCTTGGTGTGTGTGTGTGTGTGTGTGTGTGTGTGTGTGTGTGTGTGTGTGTGTGTGTGTTGGACAAACTGATTATCTTGTCTAAATTTGTAACTGAGATAGATAGAACATACTACAATTACAGTGTTACACTACAGCAAAATAATTGTATTTGTTGTTTTATTAAGTTTGTATAGACAAAGTTTCTTGTGTGTTATTTTGACTCGTTGAGTGAGAATGAAAATCTGAATGTGTGAATGATAAATCAGTCCAGTTTCAACTGATGCACTATGACTACACATTGTACCTCCTGACTACACATTTAGACTACCCAAACTACACTTGTGCATTTAGGGGGTAAACAGGTCTGCCAGAGTGCTCGTGCAGAATCTCCCTGTACCTTGCTCCCTGGATACCTGTGGATGGTGGTCAGCAGTGTTTGGTTGACTGGTCACTGCTTTGTGTGATGTGGTTCATTTGATTGATTGTGGTCACTGACACTGCTTTGGTTGAATGGTCAATGCTTTGTATGAAGTGGTTCATCTGCTTGGTCCTTTAACACCTATGGACGGTGGTTGGCAGTGTTTGGTTGATCGACTCTGGTTATGCTTTGTGTGCTGTGGTTCATTTGATTGACTATGGTCACTGCTTTGTGTGATGTTCATTGGGTTGACTATGGTCACTGCTTTGCATGATGTGGTTCAGTTGATTGACTGTGGCCATGCTTTGTGTGAAGGCCCAGCCGCTGCTTCTGCGACCGCAGGAGCCGGTCAAGATCCCTGAGGTCTTCGTCCCCAAAGATCCCCCTGCTGAGTTTGAGTTCATTGTTGATCCTCCATCCATTTCAGCGTATGAACTGTAAGTACATTATTTTGTATAATTTAAAAAAAGAAAAAAAAGCTGTATGTAAATTAAGTTTTGTATAGTCAGTATGTTCATGTGTGCAGGTGCGTGTGTGTGTGTGTGTGCATGCGTGTGTGTGTGTGTGTGTGTGTGTGTGTGTGTGTGTGTGTGTGTGTGTGTGTGTGTTGTGTACGCACTTAGAATAGTCTCTACAGACAAGATTTTGCACTTTATTAATGCTTTAATTATCATTATTATTAAAAAAGGATGACTTGTTTCGGTTGCTACATGTTCATACCAGTTAGAGAGGCCCTGAGCTAAACCAGGGTGACAGCAGTGTCTGAAGCATTACCCAGAACGTAAAAAGGGGAATAACTACCATCACTGTATCTTAAGGTTTCATAGTTGTCTCCCCTATGGTATTTTCTTTCATTTGTACTTGATTGTAAGCTGTATGTGTCGAGTCCTTTTGTGTCCTTTTGCCATTCCTCTGATGTTCATGTCGTCAGTGACTAAGGACAGTGTGATAAACCAGCATGCGCTCCTGCTGCTAACTGGTATCTGCACTTTCAGGGACGTTGTCAAGCTGACGGCACAGTTTGTGGCTCGCAACGGTCGGCAGTTCCTGACCACAGTGATGCAGCGAGAGCAGCGCAACTACCTGTTTGACTTCCTGCGACCCCAGCACAGCCTCTTCAACTACTTCACCAAGCTGGTGGAGCAGTACACAAAGGTCCGTGAAAGTGAAAGTGGAAGTGGAAGACCAGGGGGCTGTATTGTCCGTCTCCTTTGGGGGTAGCTTCAGGGTTTGCGTTAACCAGCAATTTCCAGGATTTTACTGGTTAAGATCAGCATATACTGGAGAGAGAAAAAGTCAATTCAACAATTGGTCAGATGCACCAGCTGTTTTGTTTGACCAGTTCTCCAAAAAAGAAAAAGAAAAAGAAAAAAAGAACTAAGATAAAATAGGCGCAGCAGAGAGAGAGAGAGAGAGAGTGTGTGTGTGTGTGTGTGTGTGTGTTGTGGACTGGGAAGTGAGCAGGGTGTTTGCTAGCAGAGCTGTAGTAACAGTATAGATGGCTGTGCAGCTGGAGGGTTTCAGTGCTGGAGTGGTTTCCATCAACCGCTTTTGCCACCTTGTGCTGTTATAGATGTCACGCCAGTTTGAAAAATGTCTAGCGTGATCACTGGACCATTGTGTCCTCATTCTGCAAATTTGATGCCAAGTAAGCTTTTTTCCTTTTTTTCCTCATGTGGTAAGTGCTTTGTTAAGATGGTCACCCTGATATAACTGTAACGGTTGACTGGGCGCAAAACACCAAGTTATTTACTTGCTTGTTACGATGGATGTTTGGATTAGCTGGTTTGAGGGTTACCTTTTCTCTGTTGGGCAGATTCTGATTCCTCCCAAAAATCTGAAGGAGAAGCTGGCCATCGAGTCACAAGGCTACAAAAAGGTGAGAGCTTTGGGAGATAGTTTAGATACTCTGTGTTAGATAAGACAAAAAGGTGAGTGCTTTGGGAGATAGTTTAGATACTCTGTGTTAGATAAGACAAAAAGGTGAGAGAGCTTTGGGAGATAGTTTAGATACTCTGTGTCAGATAAGACAAAAAGGTGAGTGCTTTGGGAGATAGTTTAGATACTCTGTGTCAGATAAGACAAAAAGGTGAGAGCTTTGGGAGATAGTTTAGATACTCTGTGTTAGATAAGACAAAAAGGTGAGAGCTTTGGGAGATAGTTTAGATACTCTGTGTTAGATAAGACAAAAAGGTGAGAGACTTTGGGAGATAGTTTAGATACTCTGTGTTAGATAAGACAAAAAGGTGAGAGCTTTGGGAGATAGTTTAGATACTCTGTGTTAGATAAGACAAAAAGGTGAGAGCTTTGGGAGATAGTTTAGATACTCTGTGTTAGATAAGACAAAAAGGTGAGAGCTTTGGGAGATAGTTTAGATACTCTGTGTTAGATAAGACAAAAAGGTGAGAGCTTTGGGAGATAGTTTAGATACTCTGTGTTAGATAAGACAAAAAAGTGAGAGCTTTGGGAGATAGTTTAGATACTCTGTGTTAGATAAGACAAAAAGGTGAGAGCTTTGGGAGATAGTTTAGATACTCTGTGTTAGATAAGACAAAAAGGTGAGAGCTTTGGGAGATAGTTTAGATACTCTGTGTTAGATAAGACAAAAAGGTGAGAGCTTTGGGAGATAGTTTAGATACTCTGTGTCAGATAAGACAAAAAGGTGAGAGCTTTGGGAGATAGTTTAGATACTCTGTGTTAGATAAGACAAAAAGGTGAGAGCTTTGGGAGATAGTTTAGATACTCTGTGTTAGATAAGACAAAAAGGTGAGAGCTTTGGGAGATAGTTTAGATACACTGTGTTAGATAAGACAAAAAGGTGAGAGCTTTGGGAGATAGTTTTAGATACACTGTGTCAGATAAGACAAAAAGGTGAGAGCTTTGGGAGATAGTTTTAGATACACTGTGTCAGATAAGACAAAAAGGTGAGAGTTGCTTTAGAAGATAGTTTAGATACAGTGTATCAGATAAGACAAAAAGGTGAGAGTTGCACCAAACACAGAGTGTATCACATGAAATCACACCAGACACAGAGTGTATCACATGAAAGCACACCAGACACAGAGTGTATCACATGAAATCACACCAGACACAGAGTGTATCACACCAGACACAGAGTGTATCACATGAAATCACACCAGACACAGAGTGTATCACATGAAAGCACACCAGACACAGAGTGTATCACATGAAAGCACACCAGACACAGAGTGTATCACATGAAAGCACACCAGACACAGAGTGTATCAAGTGAAGGCACAAAGCTCATCACACACAAAACTTGCATCATACAGAATGTATTGGATGAAATCACACCAGACACAAAGCTCACCAGACACAAAGCTCACCAGACACAAAGGTTATCAGGCTCACTGTGGCCCTGAACACACCACTCACTGGACTAGAGCGGAGGTTTGATGAATGCATGTGTTTGAAGAGCTGGTTGCTGTGGGCAGGTTCTCAATGACGTCCAGTACCGTGTGGAGTGGCTGAAGTTCCAGGAGAGAGAGAAGAAGAAGGAAGAGGATGCAGCTGAGAAGGAGAGGGGTGGGTAGCGTTGCTTTTCTCTGGCGGTGTACTGTGCTCACTGACACAGTGGCCAAACACAAACATCATGTTACATACACCCACAAAGACGTGCATTCTTGCACGCACATGCACAACATGTGCAACACATGTTCATATGCACATGGGCACACACACACGCACATGCACATGCACACACACACACACACATACAGATGCGTACACAGTGTATACATACACGGGAAATAATATACAAGCACACTGCCTCTAATGGTCACACACACGCATGCACACACACACACACACACAGAGGTAATAGTATACAAGCACACTGCCTCTAATGGTCACACGCACACACATGCACGCACGCACGCACACACACACACGAGAAAAGCTATACAAACACACTGCCCCTAATGGACCAGGTGCCTGGCGGTTGTACAGAGGCATACAACTGTTTAAAAATCCACGCTGCAGCATGTTTTCTGTTACATTTGTTGGACATGCATGAAAATAACCCTCTAAAACCATGGTTTGAGTCAATCCTTACAGGTTTACCAGAACAAACAGAAGACAAACCTGTTGGAATTGTTTTCCATCATGTCATACAGAGTGTTGATTGTCGTTTTGATGTGTGTGTACTCCACAGTGGCCTATGCGCAGATCGACTGGCACGACTTTGTGGTGGTTGAGACTGTGGATTTTCAACAGAATGAAACAGGTATGTGAAAACTGAGCTTTGACGTAAGGCAGGGCCTGTGTGTAGGTTGACCGTCCACCTCGAAAGGACCAAGCGGGGCCGAGGACCATTCTTAATGAGCTGGGTTGTGTCAGGGTCACTAGATTGAAGTGAAGTTGGGGGTCCTTGAAAGGACCAAGCCAGGCTGGGGACCATTCTTAATGAGCTAGGTCACATCAGGGTCTCTAGACTGAAAGCGAAGGTAGGGGTGTAATAATGGTAAGAGAGTGTGTGGGGAATTTGTCACCTGCACTCTGCCTTAGTCAGGAGCATTCACCTTTTGATATCGCCTCGGGGGCATTCCCTGGGAAGGGTCCATTGCCAGTAATAGTAATTCTGGAATTGTCGCTGTCTTTTCACATCAGAGCGGTGCAGGGCTGAAAGCTTTGTTTGAAGCCTGCAGCACGGCCAGTTGGCGCTGCTTCATATTCAAATTCTCACCCAGATTTGTACTTTTGACAGTACCTTTGTAGGTGTCTTATGATTAATGTATGACTGAAGTTCTGGGTGTATATGTTCTGAAAGATAAGGGTGAATTGACTTGTATTTGAGAGACAAACTGTTTCAAAGGCAACATGGCTGGGGATGTCTAAAAGTCAGGATGGTGCATACGTGGGCTGTCCCAAGAAGTTGCATATCATCTTGAACTGACCTGACCCGAACTGGTGTCTTTTCAGGAAACCTGCCACCACCCACAACTCCTGATGAGGTGGGCGCTCGCATCCTGACGCAGGAGCGCTACGACAGAGGAGAGATCGCCGTGAGTTTGTTGTCTTGTTTCTCACTGCGCACGGCCACGCGGTCTGTCTATGCAGGCTTGGCTGGGTGGTAGACAGACTGGACACGGAGTTCGAGAGACTGGGGCTGAAATTTGCTTCGGGCAGTAACCTCCCCTGCCCCTTCTCCTTAGTCGCAGGGTGATGGACTGAACGTCTAGTCCATCAGATGAAGCCAGAAACCTCAGTCTCATGTGCTGCTGCCCCATGAAGGGGTGGGGTGGGGTGGGGTGGGGTGGGGGATTGGGGATTAAAACCAGTTTCAGTTTGGGTGTTTTTTAAGACAATGAAAGCAGAGTACGCAAAATAACAGGCTCATTCTGCGGGTGGCATGAGTACAACCACGAAGGATGAGGGGCCTGTTCCAGGGTTTGCAGTGTGTTAATCTGTGTGAAGCAGTAGCTGTTTATTCCAGTTTCTATGACCTTGACATTTTCAGCATCACTACATTGTCACAGAGGTCTGCTTGATGATTGTTGGGTTTTTATGGGGATGTTAATGCTCTGATGATGTGGTTACAGAGGTTGGAGTGAATGACGATTTCAGATGGACGATGCTGTGATAGTGGCCAGCTCTTCATTGGTGATGGCTGTTGTGTTTCAGATTGATGATGCCGTGGAGATGGAGGTGGAGTCAGAGGAGGAAGAGGAGGATGAGGAAGAAGAGGAGGAGGAGAGGGAGGAGGGACCTGTAGCACCCCCTCTACCCCCTCCACCCAAGCCTGCTCAACCCAAAGACGACAACGAACCGCAGGTAACGCGATAGTGAACAGACCTTTTTACCCCTACGATTTGCCAGATTTAATACAGAAAAAGTATCTGTTTTGCAATCCTACAGCAATTTGCCGCATTTTACCAGATAAGATTAGCGTAAACCGGAAAAACAGACAGCAGTTGGTCAGACATACCAGCTGGGATTTTGTTTGACCGGTTTCCTCTAAGAAAAGCCTGACAACCCCTTCCCACAGCACTGTGAAAAAATGGTGTGTGTGCATGCATGCGTGTGTTAGTGTTCTAGACTTTGAAAGGAGCTGGGTCTTCGCTAGTACAGCTCTAGCAGGAAGTAGTGTGGATTACAACGTGTCTAACCAGTTATAGTGATTATCTGACAGGTTTCTGTGAACCAGTTTTGCCACCGTATAGGTGTCACACCGGTTTGGAAGAATGTCTAGGACAATCATTGCTTCAACCACTACCAAGAATTTGCCTGTCAGTTTTTTGCCAGTTCATTCCGTTTCATTTGAGCCCAGTCTTTTCCGGCACAAACTGAGTGTGGCACAAACCATGACTCAGAGGTTACACTTGTGATTTGAGGAATTGTGTCACGCTGTGATGTGACCCTCACAGTCGACTGTGTGTTAGGTATCTGTCCATCAGTTGTTCGGTCCTTACTTGATCGTTGTCAAGAGAAATGTGGATGAAGTTACCTTCGGTACTCACATCGCTGTTCTTCTTTGTGACTGTAGGACATGGATGAGGAGTCGGACGAAGAAGATAGACCCCCGGTACCTCCGCCACCCCCACGACCCAAGATGGCCCCTCCCCCAGCCCCACCCCCGCCCCCTCCACCCCCACCCTCAGAAGCTCCGCCCCTCCCCCCCACACCAGACCAGGTGGTCATCCGAAGAGACTACGATCCTAAAGGTGCGTTTTTGTGTGCTGTCACATTAAGCGTTTTTTGTTTGTTTTGTTTTTCAAGAACTAAACAACATATGTGATGCACTGAACAACATATGTGATGCATTTACTCATTGATGTATATATTTATAACAGTGTGTGATTGGAAGAAACTGTAAATAGTTGTTGGAGTGATGTGCTGATTGCATGAAGTGATCTGACTTTTCTGTGTTTGACTCTGTGTGTATGTGTGTGTGTGTTGTGTGTGTGTGTGTGTGTGTGTGTATGTGTGTGTGTACATTGTGTGTGTGTGTGTGTGTGTGGTGTGTGTGTGTGTGTGTGTGTGTGTGAGTGAGTGAGAGTATACACATGTGTTTGTGTCTACATGTCCACACATGTGTGTGTACATGTGCATGTGTGTGTTTGTGTGTGTTTGTGTGTATTAATGGGCAGTGGCAGAAGTTAACTGGTGCCTTGTTTCCACAGGATGTGATGGGATGTTCTGTCAGCAGGGCAGACAGGACTAAAAGATATCTCTGTTGATGATGATGCTGGCTATGGCTGTGCTGTCTTCTGCATTCAGCCCATGCGATCTCCTCCACCTCCGGGGTGTTGACTAATCCACAACAGTGCTGTTTCATAATGATGATGTGGCTAGCCTGTGATTGTGCCAACTCATCCTTGGTGATTCTGACTCCTGGCTGCTATTGTGTTGTCCTTTCAATCAAGCATGTAGGCTGGGATGAGGCTCCCAACCCCATGGCCTCGTCTGTCACCAGGGTGTTGACTATGATGGTGACTGGTTCACGATGATGCTGACTCACAGTGTTGCTGTGTTGTCCCCTTCAGCCAAGCATGTACGCAGGGATGAGGCTCCCAAACTCCTGGCCTCGTCTGTCACCAGGGTGTTGACTATGATGGTGACTGGTTCAGGATGATGCTGACTCACAGTGTTGCTGTGTTGCCCTTTCAGCCAAGCATGTACACAGGGATGAGGCTCCCAAACTCCTGGCCTCGTCTGTTACCAAGGTGTATGACTATGATGGTGACTGGTTCAGGATGATGCTGACTCATGTGTTGCTGTGTTGTCCTTTCAGCCAAGCATGTACACAGGGATGAGGCTCCCAAACTCATGACCCATCCATCAGCAAGGTGTATGACTAGTCTATGATGGTGACTGGTTCAGGACGATGCTGACTTGTGTGTTGCTGTGTTGTCCTTTCAGCCAAGCATGTACACAGGGATGAGGCTCCCAAACTCATGACCCATCCATCAGCAAGGTGTATGACTGTCTATGATGGTGACTGGTTCAGGACGATGCTGACTCGTGTGTTGCTGTGTTGTCCTTTCAGCCAAGCATGTAGGCAGGGATGAGGCTCCCAAACTCATGACCCATCCATCAGCAAGGTGTATGACTAGTCTATGATGGTGACTGGTTCAGGACGATGCTGACTCGTGTGTTGCTGTGTTGTCCTTTCAGCCAAGCATGTGGGGCAGGAGGAGGCCCCCGACCAGTACATGATCTCGCCCATCACCAAGGAGAAGATCCCCGCCCACAAGGTGCAGGAGCACATGAGAATAGGTGAGTGAAGGCCCTTCTTGCCTTTGTTGTCTACAGTAATGATAATAATAATAATAGGTACTTAGAGCACCTAACCCAACACAGGCCCTAAGCGCTTACACAGTCTTTAAGTGTGCATGTTTTCAAGAATTAGTGCATACTAGACATGCATGCACACATGCACACACACACTCATTCACATACATGGGCAAATGCACACACACATGCATGCATACATGCATGCCACACACACACACACACACACATATCCACCCACACCCACACACACAAACACACACATCCCCCCCCCCCCCCCCCACAACACAAACACAACACCTCAGCCACACACACACACACCTCACGCACACACACACACACCTCACGCACACACACAACACACACACACACAAACACACACACACACACACACACCACACACACACACACACACACAACACACACACACACACACACACACACACACACACAAACACACACACATCACACACACACACACACACACACACACACACACACACACACACACACACACACACACACACACACACACGTGAGAGGTGTGCTCCATCCCCATGGTGTAGGCTGTGCACCAGACTGTTAGTGGGTGTAGTGTAACTCTGCAGGCTGTCAATGTCAGCGGTGTGGGCTTGTTGCCAGGCTGTCACTAGTGTCAGTGTCAGCAGTGGGCTTTTTGCCAGGCTGTCAGTGTCAGCAGTGGGCTTGTTGCCAGGCTGTCAATGTCAGCGGTGTGGGCTTGTTGCCAGGCTGTCAGTGGTGTGGGCTTGTTGCCAGGCTGTCAGTGTCATTGTTGTGGGCTTGTTGCCAGGCTTGCTGGACCCCAAGTGGATGGAGGAGAGGCAGCGATCCATGGCGGAGAAGCAGGAGCAGGAGGAGGTGTTGGCGGCAGGGTCCGACATCGACGTCAGTCTCAAGCAGCTGGCTGAGCGACGTACCGACATCTTCGGTATCGGCACTGAGGAAACGCAGATTGGTAAAAAGGTCAGTGCATTTTTTTGTTCACCCACCACCACCACCACACGTGGATTAAAAAAATTCTCTGTCTCTGTTTCTCTGTGTGTCTCTCTTTCCATCTCTGTGTGTGTGTTTCTTTGTCTTGTTTCTCTCTGTCTCTCTCTCCATCTCTCTCTCTGTCTCTCTCTCCATCTCTGTGTGTGTGTTTCTTTGTCTTGTTTCTCTCTGTCTCTCTCTCCATCTCTCTCTCTGTCTCTCTCTCCATCTCTCTCGCTGTCTCTGTCTCTGTCTGTCTGTCTCTCATTGTTGCCACTACCGTACTAGAATCTGTGTTGACCAGTATGTTAACATGGCAAAGGAGAATCATGTAAGGAAACAAATCTCACCAGCTTGGTCATATTAACTGTGTAGCCAGTGATGACAAAATCAGGAAGAAGCAGCAGATGTTATGTTACAAGCTGTGCTGGTGTTGTAAACCTGATGGTGGTGACACAGCGGTGACACTGCCTTACAGCTTGACTTTTTGTTAAGCCTTTCATTGCCAGCAGTGCATGCAAAGTATACGCCTGGAAACCAGCTGTGCATGCAAAGTATATGCCTGGAAACCAGCAGTGCATGCAAAGTATACGCCTGGAAACCAGCAGTGCATGCAAAGTATACGCCTAGAAACCAGCAGTGCATGCAAAATATACGCCTGGAAACCAGCAGTGCATGCAAAGTATACGCCTGGAAACCAGCAGTGCAGAAGCACACTGCCTCTCAGAACCAGCTGTGCTGGAGTGCTGCATTTCAGATGACTGCCTGCCTACTTTATACTGCTGTATCTTCTCAGCCACTGATCCAGTCTTACTTATTTATACATCAGTTTAAAGACAATATTGAATGGAGCACTAAATGGGTTTGTCTATTTGGATGTTAAAGTTTAATTTTGATGTCATATATTTTATGGAATGCACAAATGTTAGTGTTCTTGTATTTGTTAACAATTCATTCATGATAAAGTCAGTGGAGAAAATCTCAAACTGAACTAGCGTCACTGTCAGCAGCAAGTACCTTCAGTGACTAGTCGTCCATAGCCATGCTCATCGCTTGCTCCGTGTGACTGGTCATCCATAGCCATGCTCATTGCTTGCTCTGTGTGACTGGCCGTCCATAGCCATGCTCATTGCTTGCTCTGTGTGACTGGTCGTCCATAGCCATGCTCATTTGCTTGCTCCGTACTGTAACAAACAGTCGCACATGATGAACAGCTCCTTGATAAAGAACTGGTGATTTTTGCAAGTCAAAAAAATGCTGAGAGTGCAGTAAAAACCAAAGAAAGACGAGAGATTTGGGCATTGTTGTTTTTTGTCACATGACGAACTTTGGGACCACATATGGTTTCATTCACAAAAGATTCAAGAGGTTTAGTAACTCCTGACCCAAGTTGCCACTTGGCCCCACTAGTGTTCTTGTGACAAGTCACAGATCAGCAACAGTAGTTTTCTCATTATAAGTCACTGCTGGGTTACATAGCAATGAAAGGGTTAAAATGACTGACTGAAATCTTCAGCACTTCTAGGGACTGTGGAGTAGGTAGTGTCTCAGTCCTTTTTGCTGATTGCAGTGTTAATGCCCAGCTGGAATTCAGTCAAAAACGGCCTGTGTACATATGTACGTATATCAGGAACTAGTTATAACCTGATCGTTGCAACTAGGCCTTATGTACTGAAACGGCTGGCGTTGCCGATATTGAACACCAGTAAGAGAAGACGGGGGAAATAATGGGAGGCAATTGCAGCGTCTTAAAGCTTGCTCAGCTAAGCAGTGTTTCTCTCCCCTGGACTGTTGTCGCAGCAGCATGTTGGACGGGCGCCATGATTTCCAGAAATGTTATGTCCGTCATGATTGGCTGCTGATTTGGAGTCTTAACAGTTTTGTTTGTCCAGTGGTAATAATCAGTGTGTGGAAATACATTGCCAAGGTCAGCATTGTACTGCAGTTCTGGAACTGCTCTTTCCACAACTCTCTGTCTCTCTCTCTATCTCCGCCTCAACTTCAGTGCTTGTGTTTGACTTCTCTGTCTGTCTTTTGTGTGTATTTGGTTTGAATTTGTACTTTATTTATTTTATTTTATTTGGAGCATAAGGGACTGTCACCTGATTGGAGGGTATGCAGGACCCCTCAGACTGACGTAGCTGAGTTTATATTTTGCTTATCTGCCTGTACCCCTTTAACTTGATTCTGTGTATGTGTGTGTGTGTGTGTGTGTGTGTGTGTGTGTGTGTGTGTGTGTGTGCATGTGTGTGTGTGTGTGTGTGTGCGTGTGTGTGTGTGTGTGTGTGTGTGTGCATGTGTGTGTGTGTGCGTGTGTGTGTGTGTGTGTGTGCGTGTGTGTGTGTGTGTGGTGTGTGTGTGTGTGTGTGTGTGTGTGTGTGTGTGTGTGTGTGTGTGTGTGTGGTGTGTGTGTGTGTGTGTGTGTGCAGATTGGGGAAGAGGACAAGCGAGCCACCAAGGTGGTGTGGGACGGTCACACGGCCTCCATGGAGAAGGTGTCCCAGCGAGCTCGGGAGAACATCTCCATCGAGGAGCAGATTGCCACAATTCACAAAACCAAAGGACTTCTGTGAGTGCTATTGATGTAGATAGTACTCTGTACGCTTTGCGTCTGTCGTGGGATTTTCTCACACGGACTTTGTCTAGCTTGGGTGAAAGCTGGTTACTGTTACAACAGTGTAGCACTGCTGGCTGTGCTGAGTCACTCACCTGGCATCTGTCTGTCCTGTTCTGATACCCATTCCTTTGCTCCTTGGCTTTCTGTTCTGTGTTGCCTGTGTGGTGCATGCCCTTCCCACTCTCCGTCATCCTTCCCAAAGCTGTCCCCTGAAGTTTACATTGTATGGCTTGACATACAGTGTTCTTGTGAATACATTTCTTGTGGTCTGTGTGTGTATGTGTGTGTGTGTGTGTGTGTGTGTGTGTGTGTGTGTGTGTGTGTGTGTGTGTGTGTGTGTGAGAGAGACAGTGTGTATGTGTGTGTGTGTGTGTATGAGAGAGAGAGAGAGAGAGAGAGAGAGTGTGTGTCTGTGTGTGAGTGATTGTGTGTGATGATGAGAGAGAGAGAGGAGAAGAAGAAGACGAGAGAGACGAAGAAGAGAGTGGAGGAGAGAGAGAGAGAGAAGACAGACAGAGAGACAGAGAGAGAGAGAGAGAGAGAGAGTGTGTGTCTGTGTGTGAGTGATTGTGTGTATGTGTGAGAGAGAGAGGGACAGACAGACAGACGGATGGACAGACAGACAGACAGAGATGGAGAGAGAGAGTGTGAAATGTGTGACGGGTGTTGTAAATCTCCGTTGCGTCACTCTCACCCTCAGGCCCGACGAGGAGAAGGAGAAGATTGGGCCGGCCATGCCCAAGGGCTCCTCTTCGGCCCCACCCCCTCCCCCGCCCTCCTCCATCGCACCCCCAGCACCCCCACCCCCTGCGTCCAAGCCCGCCCCTCCAGCACCCCCTCCTGCACCCCCCGTGTCCAGACCCCCCATGCCCCCCTTGCAGCCCATGGCCCCCCGCTCTCACATGGGCATGCCCGGCATGATCATGATGCAGGGACCCCCCATGGGACATCCCATGGGCATGAACCCCATGATGGGTGAGTACTGGGTGTGAACCCATGATGTGTGAGTGCTGGGTGTGAACCCTGATGGTCAGTACTGGGTGTGAACCCATGGTGACTGAGTACAAGGCATGATCATGATGCAGGGACCCCCCATGGGACATCCCATGGGCATGAACCCCATGATGGGTGAGTACTGGGTGTGAACCCATGATGGGTGAGTACTGGGTGTGAACCCATGATGTGTGAGTACTGGGTGTGAACCCATGGTGCTGAGTACGGGGGCCCATGATCATGATGCAGGGACCCCCCATGGGACATCCCATGGGCATGAACCCCATGATGGGTGAGTACTGGGTGTGAACCCATGATGTGTGAGTGCTGGGTGTGAACCCGTGATGTGTCAGTACTGGGTGTAAACCCCCATGGTGACTGAGTACAAGGCATGATCATGATGCAGGGACCCCCCATGGGACTCCTGGGCATGAACCCCATGATGGGTGAGTACTGGGTGTGAACCCATGATGTGTCAGTACTGGGTGTGAACCCATGATGTGTGAGTGCTGGGTGTGAACCCATGATGGGTGAGTACGGGTGTGTGAACCCACGATGGGTGAGTGCTGGGTGTGAACCCGTGATGTGTCAGTACTGGGTGTGAACCCATGATGTGTGAGTGCTGGGTGTGAACCCATGATGGGTGAGTGCTGGGTGTGAACCCATGATGTGTCAGTACTGGGTGTGAACCCATGATGTGTGAGTGCTGGGTGTGAACCCACGATGGGTGAGTACTGGGTGTGAACCCACGATGGGTGAGTGCTGGGTGTGAACCCATGATGTGTCAGTACTGGGTGTGAACCCATGATGTGTGAGTGCTGGGTGTGAACCCACGATGGGTGAGTGCTGGGTGTGAACCCATGATGGGTGAGTACTGGGTGTGAACCCATGATATGTCTACTGGGTGTGAACCCATGATGTGTGAGTGCTGGGTGTGAACCCATGATGGGTGAGTACTGGGTGTGAACCCATGGTGAATGAGTACAAGGCATGATCATGATGCAGGGACCCCCCATGGGGCATCCTATGGGCATGAACCCCATGATGGGTGAGTACTGGGTGTGATAGTGAGCAATGTGATTGTGATTGTGAGCAATGTGATTGTGATTGTGAGCAATGTGATTGTGAGCAGTATGATTGTGATTGTGAGCAGTATGATTGTGATAGTGAGCAATGTGATTGTGATAGTGAGCAGTATGATTGTGATAGTGAGCAATGTGATTGTGATAGTGAGCAATGTGATTGTGATAGTGAGCAGTATGATTGTGATAGTGAGCAATGTGATTGTGATAGTGAGCAATGTGATTGTGATAGTGAGCAATGTGATTGTGATAGTGAGCAGTATGATTGTGATAGTGAGCAGTATGATTGTGATAATGAGCAATGTGATTGTGACTGCTAGGCCTGCGCCCCCCCATGCGCCACATGCAGCCTCCGATGGGGATGGGCCCCGGGCCGGGGGGAATGGGTGGGCCCATGGCCCACCACCCGGGGCCCGGGCCGTCCCAGGACGAGCCGCCCAGCAAGAAGCAGAAGACCGAGGACAACCTCATCCCCGAGGACGTCTTCCTGCAGAAGAATAAGGTCAGGATACGTACCATTGGTCTGGGCTGTGGGTGTCCGTCTTTTTGGGGGGTGGGGGGGGGGGGGGGGGGGTGCATGGGGTTGTGTATGTACAGTGTGTGTGTGGGGTGGGGGTGGGGGGAGAGAGGGTATTTTGAGAGTGTGTGCGTGTGTGTGTGTGTAAAGGGGGTTCTGT
>JABMCL010001273.1:102500-105000 GCA_018857735.1 Alviniconcha marisindica | reverse complement strand
TCTGTCCGTCGTTCTACCTCAGTCAGTTCTTTTAAATCTTCCTTGAAAACCTTTCTTCAGTCCCATTGCGCTGATTTGTGTGTGTGTGTGTGTGTGTGTGCGTGCGTGCGTGCGTGCGTGCGTGCGTGCACGTGTGTGTGTGTGTGCGTGCACGTATGTGTGTGTGTTGTATGAAATGAATCTTGAAAACGTGTACATTTAAAGATTGTGTAAGCGCTTAGGGCCTGTGCCGGTTGGGCGCTATAATGCCCATTAACATTATCATTCTGTTCAGTTCACGATGGCATCCAGGCGCTCAGGAAAGTCCACATGCGCTCCACACCGTCCCGCCGAAGTTTCCCACATGTTGCCTTTGAAACGGCTCCATTGCTGGTCTGACTGACGATGGGCCTTTCTTCTCTTTTCAAACGGATCGTCGTTTCATTCATTTGGCTCGTTAAAACAGCAAATTCTTCCTCAGTGATTGGCTAAACAAAAACTAACAACAACATAAAGGCACACATACACATGCACTATAACATTTTCCGTACTGCGTATGTCTGACTGCTGAACCACCCAGATCAGGCAATGTTCACTTCCGATACAGTCCCTGACTTTTTCCCAAAACTGCGTCTGCAAGCGGAGATCCGTTTTCGTAGTTTGAAGACAAAAAAGTCTTCTTGTTCAGTGAAACGGATAATGGATCATTCAGCCATGCGGACTCGATCGTATCACAGTTTTTTTTATTTTTTATATCATTATTATTGTTATTACTGTTTTTACATCCTATTGTGTTAGAATGAAATCGGTTTGGGCAGAGGTGTCTCAAAACTGTTTAGAGATGATGATGAAGCCATTACGGTAATTTGTGCCATGGCAAAAATTGAATTGTGAATCTTTCATGAACTGGGTGTGAATGTTTGGAGGGTTGAGGAGGGGTGGGTGGGTGGGTGGGGGTTACCTCCAGTTCTTCGTTACACTGTCCAGCTTCAGCAGTTTGAAGACTCTGATACTTTCAGTGCATGCTGGGTTATTACCTTTCGGTGCCTGCTGGGTTATTACCTTTCGGTGCCTGCTGGGTTATTACCTTTTGGTGCCTGCTGGGTTATTACCTTTCAGTGCATGCTGGGTTATTACCTTTTGGTGCCTGCTGGGTTATTACCTTTCAGTGCATGCTGGGTTATTACCTTTCGGTGCCTGCTGGGTTATTACTTTTCGGTGCCTGCTGGGTTATTACCTTTTGGTGCCTGCTGGGTTATTACCTTTTGGTGCATACCTTTCGGTGCATGCTGGGTTGTTACCTTTTGGTGCATGCTGGGTTATTACCCTTTAGTGCATGTGGGTTATTACCTTTTAGTGCATGTGGGTTATTACCTTTTAGTGCATGTGGGTTATTACCTTTTAGTGCATGTGGGTTATTACCTTTTAGTGCAAGTTATTACCTTTTAGTTCATGTGGGTTATTACCTTTTAGTGCATGTTATTACTTTTTAGTGCATGTGGGTTATTACCTTTTAGTGCATGTTATTATCTTTTAGTGCATGTGGGTTATTACCTTTTAGTGCATGTTATTACCTTTTAGTGCATGCTGGGTTAGTCTGCTGTTTCCATAATCTACCAAACCATGGCAAAGACTAAGGATCTTTAACGTGTGAATGTGCAGACATCATTCTATCCTATTTTATTCCATCTCATTCATTTATTATGTAAATTTATTTCATCTCATTTATTTCCCCACTACATCGTCCTCAGTGTCAACTTACACTTCTGCTTCTGCATACAGAAGCTGGTCGCCTGCAGACAAGGAGGAGGATCGTTTTGCACGCGTATACACACCCACTAACCTGTATACACACCCACTAACCTGTATACACACCCACTAACCTGTATACACACCCACTAACCTGTATACACACCCACTAACCTGTATACACACCCACTAACCTGACTTTGCACGCGTATACACACCCACTAACCTGTATACACACCCACTAACCTGTATACACACCCACTAACCTGTATACACACCCACTAACCTGTATACACACCCACTAACCTGACTTTGCACGCGTATACACACCCACTAACCTGTATACACACCCACTAACCTGTATACACACCCACTAACCTGACTTTGCACGCGTATACACACCCACTAACCTGTATACACACCCACTAACCGTATACACACCCTGTATACACACCCACTAACCTGTATACACACCCACTAACCTGTATACCACACCCACTAACCGTATACACCCTACCGTATACACACCCACTAACCTGACTTTGCACGCGTATACACACCCACTAACCTGACTTTGCACGCGTATACACACCCACTAACCTGACTTTGCACGCGTATACACACCCACTAACCTGACTTTGCACGCGTATACACACCGACTAACCTGACTTTGCACGCGTATACACACCGACTAACCTGACTTTGCACGCGTATACACACCGACTAACCTGACTTTGCACGCGTATACACACCCACTAACCTGACTTTGCAC
>JABMCL010001273.1:92500-97500 GCA_018857735.1 Alviniconcha marisindica | reverse complement strand
CAATGAAAACACCAAGCTAACTCTCATTTCAAGAGGCCACGAAGCAGTGGTCAACACACACAAACAACTCCCCTCCCCCCCCCACCATCCTCCTCCTTCATTTAGATCTAGTTCTTCCCCTTTGTAGGCGTGCAGTCATTGTCTCCCTTTATATATATATATATATCTATATATATATACGCATATAGACGCGGGTTTTTCAGCTATTTTGAGATTAACTTTATACTGGCATGACCACAAAATTTAACAAAAGGATACAAACGCCATTTTAAGTAATTGAAGGCCTCAATATAAAGTAACTGAGGGCCTCAAATCGTAAGGTTATATCAACTGGGGTTTTTCATATCAGTAATAATAATAATAGTGCTGTCCTAGAGCGCCCTTTCTCAAACGAGCCCTAGTCGCCTACATTTCACACAGAAGTCAGTAACAATTATATAAACAATATATCCAACACTTTTTCTAACATCGTTTTTGGACACTGCCGCACAAAATGGCCCCAAACTGACGTTCTTAACAGCTGGACTTCCCTTTTTCCTTTTTATCTCATCTCATCTTCATCAACACCATGATGAAATTTTAATTTTTAGAGGAGATTGGATTTATTTATTTGACATATATATTTTAGTAAGACACTGCTCTATATATGAGACTGGATTTATTTATTTGAGATATATTTTTTTTAAATATATACGACACTACTCGATATACATATATATCGATCAGGGTCGTGCGACCATCGACCACCGCCGTCTCTTCTGACACTTCTAATCTTGTTGCAAACGCTCATCGAAAAAGACCGCCTACCGCAGCCATTTTTCTCGCCGACTAATATCTGACACTTTGGTAAACGCCGCCCTGATTGGAAGCCTCCAATGACGCCGACTCCGCCACGCAATGTTCGACCAACACCGGGGCAGAATACTCAGACCACTCCTGAATTCAACCCGCTTTTCGCTGCGGAAAACTCTCAGGCAGTCAATAAATACACAGCAGCAGGCGATTGCGCGACAAATTACGCGCAAGAGACAAACGGTCTGGAAATGGAAATGTACATTAGCGAAATCGACACCATCAATTAAAACACTTACAGAGAGAGGTTAGGCCTATCGTTAGACCCCCCTCCCCCCCCCCCCCCCAGTTTAGACACACACAGTACCCATACAAAAAGCAGGGAGGGGGGGAAGCGAGAAGGGAAGGGGGCTGTGTTCCCAAACTGTATTTTACAAAACTATAAGCACACGAGCGATAATTGACACGGCGAGCCGTAGCCAGTTCAGTCTCGGCCAAACAAAACTTAATTCGCAGCTCTCGTTCCTGTTCTCGTGCTCTGACGGGACTCGTTGACCGAGACTGGTGGAGACTTGGCGTGCCAGCGTTTCTGATCGTAGGACGGACATGGACAAGTTGTGACCGTTTACATGAACCGGTTATTTCACTGGAAGCCTCTCACGTTCTGCTAGTCCGTGCCTGTGGTTCTGCTGGGTATGCTGGAACTCCACAGAGTTTTTAAAGAGCTCTCCTCTGAATTTCAGCAACTGATTAGAAGTACGGTACAGTTTGGTAGAGCTGTATCATCAGTGCATTTCACGCTAAGTGTGGTAGAGCTGTATCATCAGTGCATTTCACGCTAAGTGTGGTAGAGCTGTATCATCAGTGCATTTCACGCTAAGTGTGGTAGAGCTGTATCATCAGTGCATTTCACGCTAAGTGTGGTACAGCTGTATCATCAGTGCATTTCACGCTAAGTGTGGTAGAGCTGTATCATCAGTGCACTTCACGCTAAGTGTGGTAGAGCTGTATCATCAGTGCATTTCACGCTAAGTGTGGTAGAGCTGTATCATCAGTGCACTTCACGCTAAGTGTGGTAGAGCTGTATCATCAGTGCATTTCACGCTAAGTGTGGTACAGCTGTATCAGTGCATTTCACGCTAAGTGTGGTAGAGCTGTATCATCAGTACATTTCACGCTAAGTGTGGTAGAGCTGTATCATCAGTACATTTCACGCTAAGTGTGGTACAGCTGTATCAGTGCATTTCACGCTCAGTGTGGTACAGTTGTAGCATCAGTGCATTTCACGCTAGGTGTGGTACAGCTGTATCATCAGTGCATTTCACGCTAGGTGTTGTAGAGTCGACACACTGAGTCAATGCTTTAACCAACACAAAGTTCTAACAAACGAACTGCACCATTATTCTCCACATTCGGGTAAAGGCTACTTTCCGGGCTTCGGAGGTTGAACTTTCCCGTGCATGACCCCGGCCTATGACCTTTCCTGTTCATTGACCAATCACACAGGGATCAGGCGGGAAAAAGGTCGATCCAATCATTTGATAGGCTACAGTATTAGGCAACATGACAGAGCTAGGAGTTGTTAATAACGAAACGATTTGACTGGCGATTTCTCGATTCGGCAAACTTCTTTCAAGCTAGCCCGGATCTGCCTCTGCGAGGGAGGGACAGCTTCCATAAAACACACCTCCGGGCGCTGAACGACACACAGTCCATTCCCACGTATGACTCATAATCTGCCTAGTTATACGCAAACAAGAAATGTAGCTTTAGCTCCGGGTCTGCGGGTCATCAATAATTGAAGGCCTGGCGAAGGTCACGCGCTCCACTGACGGCAACATCAGCCAAGCACAACCTGATGGGAATTCTATCGCCTGTATTACTTATCGGCCTGTCGGTGCTGTGTGGGATCTGTATTACTTATCGGCCTGTCGGTGCTGTGTGGGATCTGTATTACTTATCGGCCTGTCGGTGCTGTGTGGGATCTGTATTACTTATCGGCCTGTCGGTGCTGTGTGGGATCTGTATTACTTATCGGCCTGTCGGTGCTGTGTGGGATCTGTATTATTTTGTTGCAGCACATCAGAGACTCTCATCTGGATTGCCCCCAAAACGCTAAAATGGCTGGTAGGGAGGTCATTTGTTACAGTGTGAACAGCTCGGGATTCGAAGGAGCATTCACTCAGGCAGCGACGTCTGTGCTTAATTCTCAAGTTATGCTGAACGATGCTGTAGGTTTAACACAGAATCACACTTTTCAAAACACCGTCACGGTAGACTGCCGTTTGCAGTCAACATCACGGCTCCGCCTGTAATTCATCAGCGCTGCTTCCCAACTTCCTTGCGTGCACATTGATGAGTTTAATTCTGGCAACATTTGCATGTCTGTTTAAATCTCGGCAACATTTGCCTGTTTATATCTAGGCAACATTTGCCTGTTTGTTTAAATCTCGGCAACATTTGCCTCTTTGTTTAAATCTCGGCAAAGTTTGCCTGTTTAAATCTCGGCAACATTTTCTGTCGGTTACATTTGCCTGTTTAAATGTCGGCAACATTTGCCTGTCTGTTTGAATCTCGGTCACATTTGCCTGTTTAAATGTCGGCAACATTTGCCTGTTTGAATCTCGGTCACATTTGCCTGTTTAAATGTCGGCAACGTTTGCCTGTCTGTCTGAATCTCGGTCACATTTGCCTGTTTAAATGTCGGCAACATTTGCCTGTGTGGGTCTCACAGTAGTAACACCTTCCGCTCTTGTCTGAGGGAGCTGCGCTTACGTTTCCGTGCTTCAGTCGTGCAGTCACATGCACCTCTTGTATGACGTTGACGGCCGCACAAACCTCATACGGTTTATTAGAGAAAGAGGGAGGGGGTAAGGGAGGAACCTCTGCAGAGCTACCCGCTCTACCTACCCACCGACTACCACCAGCACAGTTGTATATATTACAGTGGCAGGGAACCCGAACTTGTGTACTTTGCAGCTTACTGTTTAAACCGTTGTAAGGAACACGTTAAGTCACAAGCGATAGAATCCGCGAAACAACTGTCGGGGAACGATAACTCAAGCAAAGCGAGCGTCCAGCCCTCTCTCATCCCCAACTCTGCAACGTCCAGCCTTCTTGTGCGGTCCTATGTCAGGGTCCCTCAGCCTTGCAATGACCGCTTTCTCCTCCAGTGTTGCTCGACGTCCACACAGGCCGTAAAGACAGGGATAAGGGACAGGAGCCCAGATCCACCTCCTCTTTCAAACTGCTCCTTGGCTCTGAAGGCTAACTCTTAATTTTCAGTGTTCCACAGAGATCATAGGGATTATTAGGGACGGGAGCCCAGGTCCACCACCTCTTTCACACAGCTCCTGAGCTCTGAAGGCTAACTTTTAATTTTCAGTGTTGTTTTACGTCCACAGAGATCATAGGGATTATTAGGGACGGGAACCCAGGTCCACCTCCTCTTTGACACAACTCCTGAGTTCTGAGCCACTTCAGGTTCGAGTTCGCTGTTGCTTTACGCACACGGAGACCGTATACAGAGACGGGAGCCTCGGCGAACCTCTTTCACACAGCTCCTGAGTTCTGAAGGCTAACTCTTTTTCCTCACTGTTGCCTTACGTCCACAGAGATCGTAGGGATTATTAGGGACGGGAGCCCAGGTCCACCATCACCTCTTTGACACAGCTCCTGAGCTCTGAAGACCCTTTCGTACGATCCAACGTGGATGGAGAGCCTCGGCCAAGCAGTCATCTTCCTGCGACGCTCTTCTACCGGATTCTCATCGAGGCCACGACGGGATTCTCGCGTACAGCAAACAGCGTTTTGTTCTCAGCACTCAGTGAAAGACCCTCGTATACTGTCACCGCTGGTAACAGGGTGGGGGTAGGGAAGGGTAGAGTGGAGGGGTGGGAGTGGGGGTAGGGGGGGGGGGGTAGGTAGAAAGGGGGCGGGGGACGCCGGCGGCTATACAATGGTGATGGCGTTGGAGGCGTTGCCGCCGCTGCCGTCCCTCCCCTGGGAGGGGGCTGCCTTGTTGATGACTTGGTACAGCCCCGTGTCCGCCGCCTCGCTCCCTCGGGACCCCCCTCCCACCCCGCCCCCTCCCCCTCCCACCCCGCCCACCCCCCCGCCCAGCCGCGTGCCCTTGCCCAGGGAGTGGACGTTGTTGCCGAAAGTGTTCATAGCCATGGGCGGGTGGGCGTGAGCGGGAGCGGGGGCGG